>BPLR01008094.1:0-21691 GCA_021605095.1 Caerostris extrusa | reverse complement strand
TTATAACGGAAGAAATTTTCTCAGCTACTTTTTGCTATTAGCTTCAACTTTTTTATCTGCATTAAAAATAAAAGTTTGATTAAAAACATATCAGCATTCTAGGCGTTATTATTAATCAAAATTTTTAAGTACTATGTGATTTATTTTCAATTATCGGTAAATAACAATTGGATTCTCTATTTGCAATATTTAAACATATTTAATTAAGATTTTTTTAATTTTAGATTAATTAAAATTAAAATTTCATTAAAATATTAAACGGAATTTTTAAATGTCCGGTAATAGAGAAAACACATAATTATAAACTCAATTCATTAAATTATCTCCAAAAGAGATCCATGCAAATATTTTAAATAAAAAATTTAAAATAAGCCCCTTTTATTCATTTATATCTTTATTACATTAATAGTATATGATTATTAATTTGTATCTTAAAAATACTAAAAAAGTTCACAATACAGATTTTTCAATTTTTCGTTCTATCGGACTTTAAAAAAAAAGTTTTCAGTTTTTATTGTTTCTTATTAATTTATAATACAGATCTATTTTGTTCAAAATGAATCGGATAAAGTATTTTAGAAAAAAATTATATGCCATAAATTAAAAACTAGAAATATAATTATAATTTCTTCAACGATTAAAATATTTTTCTTAAAAGTATATCATATTTAGTATGCACATTTTTAAAAATAGAAATAACATCTAACAAGAAACATGTTGATGTACCTGGACCATTTATTGAATGATATTTATTCAGCATTCAATTGGTTGGTTTTTGGTTTGTATTATTGTCAGAAGTTAGTATTGTTTCTTTAATTCGTTAGTTGAGCGAAATTAGATATTTATGAAATTTCTGACAATGCTCGATTTAATACGTATAAATATTTGTACTGCTTAATATCCAAAAACGTTTACATACGGAAATACTACTGTGCCTAAAAAGTAAAACCAATTTTCAATTTAAAATTCCCGGCATATGGATTTTCAATTTTTCTTCTTCTTTTTGTTTAGGTTGTTGGCACTGTCCTTGACATCTGTGTGAGGAGAATTTCACGTCAAAATATTCATTAGTGTTGGGTGCAACTTGGCTTTGTGAGACGCTAAAAGTGATTTGGGCGATTTGAAATGTTTGAAAAATTGGTCTTACTTTTGGGCACAGAATTATTTTAAAACATTTGTTTCAAAAAGACCAAAACTTTTATTGTATTTTATATTTAATATTAAAGTGATCTTTAATAGTATTGAGAAATTACTGTATTGTGAATAAAATTGTTGATAAGTATTCATCTGATGGTGATTGGTTTTTCTTTTCAATGGCACGGAGCAGTCGAAAGCTTTGTGAGACGCTAAAACTGATTCGGTGATTTGGAAATGTCTGAAAAATCGTTCTTACTTTTTGGGCACAGTATTATTCAACGCATTGGGTTGCCATACAGATAGTAAGTTATAAAATAATTTATACTATGAAACTGATTCAAAATCTTTTTTTAACATTGGCCTACAAACTAAATAAAATGTAATAAAGATAACGTGTTATAATACTATTAATTTTACTTTTAATAATAAAGTAAATTTCGTATAAGATATATGCTTAAGGAAATTGTAAGGAGTAAGCTATGCTTTACATATATCTTATAATATTTTTTTAAAATTTTTTATTAAGATTACTTTAAGCAAATATCTTATACTTACTTTTAGTGTGAGATAAATGCTATAAAATGTAATTTTTAAAGCGTAATGTAATATATTTTTACATATGTGGTTGTGTATTAAATATTTGCACGCGTAAAATGTATCAGACTGAAAAAAAAAATAAATCCACATGAATTCATTTTTAATTTTAATTATTTCTATTGCATTCATTTTCATACCCATATTTTTAAAAAATTAAATTTTCAAATTTACTATGGATTTAGACTGTTATTTGTAACGATTAATTGTTATAATTTCATTACATTCCCTGAGAACAAGCTTTTTTTTTTGTCTTTAATTGAAAAACAGTCTCACGAAATATCTATTTTTCAAAAGGTTTTTTTATTAAACAACATTGCAGTATTTTATACCTAATATCATTTACTCTGTATTTAATTTCAAAATGCAATGCCTGTAAGGCATTTTGAAGAATACTTTTCTGTTATTTTTTTCCCATTACTAAGGAAAGGAGAGTTTAGTTTCCATTTGTTGCGTTTACTAACAAAAAATGCATTTAGGATTTCCAAAAATAGTTGGCCTACAAACGAAATCATACGGATATAGACGGAAAGTTCATAATGACACGTATCATAGAGGAAAACTAGAAATAGAAATTCTATACGATTCGGTTCAATCTGTTATAGGAAAAACGGAATACAGTGATAGTTATACAGAATAAAATTAAAGGATTTAATAAGTGTTAATTTAAAAATCTTTTATTATTTAAAATAATATGCGTATGTAAAATGTAGAAACTCTTCAATTTCTTTAGTTCAATTTTCAAATGCTTACAAACTCAAAATAAATTTTTTCTTTAACATTACAATTTTTAAAAGATTTTTAGTTTGCAAGTATTAAAAAACAAATAAAAAAGTACTTATTTTTTTACACATTCATTTTATTTTTATAATTTTAAGTATAGTTTTTAAATTTTTAGTTTTAATGTAGTATATTTTTATGTTTTTATAATTTTGAGTCTCAGTTTTTAAATTTTTAATTTTAGTATAGCATAGTTTTTAGGTTTTTATAATTTTAAGTATAGTTTTTAAAATTGTAGTTTTAGTATAGTATAGTATTAATGTTTTATGATTTGAAGTATAGTTTTTAAATTTTTAGTTTAGTATAGTATGATTTTTATGTTTTATAATTTTAAATATAGTTTTTAAATTTTTAGTTTTATTATATTATATTATTTATGTTTTATGATTTAAAGTATAGTTTTTAAATTTTTAATTTTTAGTATAGTATAGTATTTATCATTGGATAATTTTAAGTATAATCTGTAAATTTTAAATTTTAGGTACAGTATATTTTTTTATGTTTTTATAATTTTACGTATAGGTTTTTAATTTTTAGTTTTAGTATAGTATAGAATTTATAATTTTAATTTTTAGTAAAGTTTTTTAAATTTTTAATTTTTAGTATAATATAATTTTTATGCTTCGTAATTTTTAGTACAGTTTTTAAATTGTTAATTTTTAGTATCGTATAGTTTTTATAATTTTAAATATAGCTTAAAAATATTTAAAATCTTTAGGATATGAGAGAAATTGGTAGAAAAGTGGAAAAAATAACCATTATAAGTAAGTAGATAAATGAAACTGTTTAAAACTATATAAAATAATTTAAATTAAAGAAATTAAATGCTTAAAAATGTAACTGGAATGTGAAAAAAAATAATAATGAAAACAAAACTTACTTCCTATTTGTTTCTGTGATACTCTGAAATACAATATCTTAACTAAATTGATAAAAAATAAATATTTTATTTTAAACAAAAATTAAATACTATAATATCTTTCAAATTTGTAGATTGATAGAAAGTAGAAAAAATAGCTATTATTAGTAATTGAATAAAATAAACTGTTTATAAAATAATTTAAATTAAAAGAAATTAAATTCTTGGAAAATGTAGCTGGAACGTAAAAAAAAGAAACTAATTAACTAACTAGATTTTATTTTTAACAAGACATAAATACTACAATATTTTTTCAAATTTATCGTACTAGATTTTTTTCAAATTTATCGTACTAAAGACTAGATTTTTCCCTTTTTGTTAAAATAATCCCAAAATTTTTTAATTAAAATTCAAATGTAATAATATTATTTAGGCTTGAAAGCGAATGACAGAACAAATTTGAAAAGAAAATAAAAGTTTTTAAAAACTGAATACATTATTTTTTACGAAGCATTGCAACATAAAAAGAGCAATAACCTCATGATAATATATTGTCTATTAATGGCTCTAAGCTAATGAATGCTTTGATACAAAAACGTACAATTATAGGTGCATTACGTTCCAACCCTTTATAATTACCTAAACAAACTTGTTAGTTTTAATATCTAGACAGGTACGTATTAATTGTTGATACATTCCAATGCTAGTTTTACCTGGTAGACGACGAAAACTTAAGATAAATTACTAAAAAAAATATTAAAGAAAGTGTTTGCTTCAATTTGATGTATTTACTATCAAAAATTGCTATACTTTTTACTAAAAAATAGCCCAGTTATTGAAGCTAAGAAAGAAAAAAAAATTTTTTTTTCTGACATGAAGTTAGAATATTTATCAATCAATACGTTTAAGATGTTATATATTTGAAAAACATTTTTTAATGTTTTTACCCGATAAAAGTCTTTTTTTTGCATTGGTCCCATTTAAATATGATTGTTATTTCAAATTGAATTAAGATACATTAATTTCGAATTTTTTTAATATCCCTCTAGTTTTTATTTAGTTTCACATTGATCTAATAGTCACCTAATTAAATTCAGAAAATTAAGTTAAAATATTAGTATTTTTCTCTTGTTATATATCTTAATTTACCTTAAATTTTTAGACAAAACTTTAAACTGATTAGCATTATAATCAATATTAAACAGAAAAGTAAAAAATGGTTTAAGTACCTTTCCGAATATCTTCTGTTGCTGAGTAGTGGTTATGATAAATTCGTATGCCGGAAAGATGTTCCGTTACACTCGAAGAATAAGGGATGAAGCTTGGGAGATATGCGAACATACATGGGTATAATAGTCCCGAATTGTACTGGTATACTATGAGTGCAATGTAAAAGTCATTTTTTTGTTACTACAGTTGGCTGCCTGGTTGCCAATGGGCTAGCGCTCTGGCCTTTGGTGCTTCCGGTTCGAATCCTGACGGTGGCATAGATGTTTTTCAGTGGTTTGGAAGTCACGTTAATCTATAGGTCCCGATCTAACTAGCTTACGGTGAGCATAAAATCTTAGAGCGACAAACTAAACCTCTGTTGCAATTTGTCTTGCTACTATTTTTCAAATATTAATTTTAGAAATACTATGTAAATTAAATGAGTTATGATTAATAATAATTAATTTTAATTGGGAACTTTGACAACTATATAAATCATGTATTTGACGAATTCTTTAAATACTTAAATTTAATTCGATCACTTATTGAAAATATGTAAATAAATAATTAGTCTAATTCCTGGAAGCATTAACTTTACAGCAAGTGTTTTTTTTTTTTTTAAATAAACGTATAATGTAAATAAAAGTGTTTAAATAAATAAAGATGTAAAGTTAAAAATTATTTAATAATAATTAATATGTTGCTACAAATGAAATGTACTTTTTCATAACCATAAAGACAACAAGCATTTTATTTCGATCATAAACCGAAATATAGGAATAGAATTAGTGCAATTTATATGATTTAAATTTTAAACAAGAGGGCCTGATGGCCAAGTGATCAGAGCTGGTTGCTACTGGGTCACTCGGAGGTCTAATATGATTGTTGGGCGTAGGGCTGACAACCTTACTCTGTAAAAAAGGCAAGGAGGCAAGTCAGACTTCTACCTATGGGGTGCTTCGCCACAATAGAAGCTGCCCCCGTTCTTTCCATGAGACCACATGGGTTCTTGGACTTAATCTAGATGATGCTGCCTGCCAAGTCGGATTATAATCAAGCAACAAATTTTAAATCACAGAGAAGAAATGAATGCTTTTCTTTCTTTTTCAATTCCTTCTATTAGCTCACACTCTCCCTATATATATATCTTGTTCAAATTTTCAATCATCAATAAAATACTTTTTTATTCATCCACTCAAATTCAAATACTTTTTTTTTTTTTTTTTTTGAGCTTGTAGTGGATGACACTGGATGTTAATACAGTTTTTCAAATATTAATTCAGCTAAATTATAGCTAATATTAATTAATCTAAAAAAAAACTAAATTTAATTAATTAATTTTAGTTTTTTTTAGATTTAAGTTGCATATATCTACCAATAGGTGGCGCCAGATAAACTTAAAAAAAAATGAATGAAAATTATTTATAAATCTTTCTGCAATAGAGTGAAAAAAAAAGTAGAATTGACCTTAATTTTTTTTTTATTACTTGTTTTGTGACATTATATCCACAAAAAGATTACATTTTATCTGTAGAATTTTATATAAACTATATAAAAATAACAAATTAAACAAAAATAAAGCATAACAAACGAACGAAAACAAAAAAAAATATGCAAAATAATAAAATATTTCTAACAAATATTCTATACAAACTATTACAGGAAAACACATAGTTAAAATACACTTATATATTTAAATATATATATAGCTATAAAAAGTTATGAAAATGAATTTTAAAAAAAAGAAAAATATCTCCAGAATGTATAAAATAAAAGAAATTTAATTACGAGCAAAAGTAATGAGAATTTTTCATTTTTTAAATTAATATTTCGTTGAGTTACCATTCTTGGCGATATATCGCGTCGTTCTCCTTAAATTTAAGTATCATTTTTTTTTTTTCTCATAAAGCATAAGCATGCGCAGAAAGTTCTGAAAGTGAAGCACGTTGCTTCCTAATTGCAAACAAATATTTTGCAAGAAATTAAGTTTAGATGTAAATTATTCACGGTTTCTTTGTTCGATACTCTATATAGGTTCCTTTTAGTAAAGAAAATAAAAACGATAATTGATAAAGATTTTAATAAAATGCTATGACATCATCCCATTTATGTAATGAATGCAAAGTCTTGCATAATACAAAATAAAGTAAAGCAAAGATTGACGATATTTTCATTTCAGATTGATTTTCTATCTGAAAAACTTATTTACAATCATATGTTTGCATTAAATTAGTGAAAATTTAAAAACCGAAATTTTGGATTCTACATAAAATATAACAGAACACATACTTCCGATAGATATATCACAATAAATGTTATATAAATGAATTTTACAATGAAAATATCTCTAAAATGTGTAAAATAAAAGAAAAGAATAGTATATTTTAAAAGAAACATTTTTTTTATGTCTAAATCAAAAGAGCTGACATTAGTCAGATAATAGAGAGTTTTTGCATACCATATTTTTGGACGTCCGTTAGCTTTTTTCTCCCTAGCGTGCATGCTCATAGGAAATTGCGCATGCGTATCTGTAATAATATTTCCTATGAGCATGCGCGCTAGGAGAAAAAGCTAACGGACGTCCAAAATACGGTATGCAAAAACTCTCTAATAAATCATCAATATGTAATAATAAATAATATTTTAATATTTGCTAATTGAATATGAAAATTCTGATTTTCAGTTGATTTCCAAGTAAAAATAATTATAATGAATACATTCTTATTATGTAGATGTTTTGAATGCCTGACTCATGTCTCAGTGGCAACGAGCGCCACTGGTGAGCATTAGGTTGGCGGTTGGCGGCTTTGTTGTAGACACTTTTTCAAAAGATGAGGAGAGTCAATGGCGTTTGTAATGTTCAAAATCTTGTTTTGTGAATCGTATTACCTGGTGGAAGTTTTCCGGGTTTTTTTCCCCATACGATCCGCGAGGTCATTAAAAAATGGGAAATTAATAAATTATGGAATTATTAAATAAGGGTTAATGAGAATAATTATGGAATTATTATTATTCAAATTTTAATGAGTAAAAGCTCCCAAATTAAACTATGTGAAAAATTACACTATTGATCTTTACAATTTCCTTATTTTTTATTCTAAATAAATTTTTCAGTTTATTTAAGAATATTTGATTACACTATTCCGATCATTATACAATTATCATTTTATTCTAAATAAATTTTTCAGTTTATTTAAGAATATTTGATTACACTATTCCGATCATTATACAATTATCATTTTATTCTAAATAAATTTTTCAATTTACTTAAAAACATTTGATTACACTATTCCGATCATTATACAATTATCATTTTATTCTAAATAAATTTTTCAGTTTACTTAAGAACATTTGATTACACTATTCCGATCATTATACAATTATCATTTTATTCTAAATAATTTTTTAGTTTATTTAAGAACATTTGATTACACTATTCCGATCATGGCACAATTATTATTTTATTCAAAATACATTCTTCAGTTTATTTAAGAACATTTGATTACACTATTTCGATCATTGAACAATTTTTATTTTATTCTAAATAAATTTTTCATCTTATTTAAAATCATTTAATTGCACTATTCCGATCATTGAACAATTATTATTTTATTCTAAATAAATTTTTCAGTTTATTTAAGAACAATTGATTACACTATTCTGATCATTATACAATTATTATTTTATTCTACATAAATTTTCAGTTTATATAAAAACATTTAAATACACTATTCCGATCATTGTACAATTATTATTTTATTCTAAATAAATTTTTCAGTTTATTTAAAAACATTTGATTACACTATTTCGATCATTATACAGTGAATCGGCTAGATTCTACTGAAAAAAAGAAAAATACAATAACCTTTTAAGTGTAAAAGCTCTTTATTTTTACAATATTTTCCCATTATTTCACTTGATTGCGTTATGAACGAAAAAGAAGCAAATACCTTTTCCTCAAAAGCAAAATTCCCGCCTTTAAATGATGGTGACGTCACGCGAATGATGTCACAAAGGCGAAATAAACTTTTTCGAGTCTCGAGAAGTTTCACTTGAGGTCGCCGCTAGGTTTTACGGCAGTGCTTACCTGTTTCCACCATCATTTCGACTCGAATCGGCACATACTTCGGGCTTTGAGGAAAAAAAGCTACATTTTTTTTTTCACCCAAAAAAAACATATTTTGAGAAGACGATATGTCAAAACAAACTTTCCGCCGATCGGTGCTTTGTTTGTGGTGAATTGCCAATCTATTGTAGCAAATTTTTTTATATGGATGAATTCTTAAAAAAGGATTAATTCATAAAATAAATAAATAAATAAAACAAAAATCGTCTGCTGGATAGATCGTCTGCTTTTTTCTTTGTCAGAGTTAAAATTCCGTTTCATTTCATAAGTTGAGGAGGAAAGTGTGGGGGATATTTTCGTTCGGTTCGTGTGTCAAAGGCATGAAGTTTGTTCCTGCTGGAAGTTTGTGGGTTTCTGAAAGATCACTCACCTTGCTGATTTGTATTTCGTGCTTTGCTGTTGCTCAAAAATCTGGAGGTAAGATTTAAATTTATTTTCGTACACACACACAAAAAAAAAAAGAATTTTTTTCAAAAGATATCACAACTAGAAGTTATTTTTTTTAATGATAAAATTAATTAAAATGACTGTTTCGTTTTAAAATATAGTCTTGTTACTTCTCAAATACAACTAATGTATTGAATTTTAAGTTTCAAGAAAGATAGAATGTTGCATATGATTCATCTTTTATATTAATGTTTCATCATTATGATTCATCTTTTTATTTTATATTTCAAAGTATATCACAACTAGAAGTTATTTTTGTTAATGATAACATTAATTAAAATGACTGTTTCATATTAAATTGTGTTTGAGAAGTAACAAGACTAAATGCATTAAATTTTAAATTTCAATAAAGATAGAACCGTATATATGATTTATCGTTTTATAATATGGATTTACTTAAAACAAATTTATAAACATAACTGAAAATCAACAATAGCTATTTTCGTTTTATTTAGTGACTATATACCGTTTCATATACATGTTTTATAATCTAACATTATTTACGTTTCGTAAAATAATTACCATAATAATTTCATATTCAAGACAGCGGTAAATGATTAATCATATATTTTCGCTAAACTATTAAGTAGTTTGTTTATAGTTTCGAATGTTTTGAGAAATTAATTATACAATTTATAAAGAATAATAACGTTTTAAACATAGTTGAATATTATAAATCATATTTTATTTTGCATTACTGCCCATTAAATTAATTAAATTATCTTTGATTTCGTAAGTCGTTTTAATTTGAAATTAATACTTATTCAAGCGTTTACTGATAATTAGTGAACAAAATGCGTTTAATTTTATAATTTAGAATAATTAATGCACTGTAATTAATTATAAATGATTGTTTATAATTATTTACAATTGTAGATAAGTATTTGCATCATTTAACAATTGATCAACATATTTCAGTTTGATTTCAACCATTTTAAAGTAACTGTTAATTTGTAATTCTGAAGATTATACAACAACGAAATTGTGGTCTATGTTTCACCACAAACAGTTATTTAGTTTCTTTATTAATTAGTTTTAGTTATTTCGCCACAAACGACTGCTAATTAATTTATTCATATTCGTTGTATTATGAACTTAATTAATTACAAAGTTTTGTAACGATTTTGTTTATTATAAACGAATTTTTCTGATATTAACTGGTTATCGACGAATATCGTTTATTTAAAGAAAATAGCTCAATGTAAAATTGGTAGTTTATTAAACTATGAATACTAAAAAGTCGCATCATAGACATTTTATGATTTATTATTAAAATTATTGCGCGTGTATCAGGATTTAGTTTATTATGCAGAAATGTATTGATAATTCAATGTAAAGTTATATTAGTATTAAAAAGTGTGCGATATCGTGCAAGTTCTAAACGTTTGAGCTAATTATAAGTTGCTTAATCTTTTTATCATTCTGTTTATTTAATTTATGATTTGATTTGTTCATGGTACAATTATTCTTAATTGTAAGGATAAACGATAGCTTAGTTGGTTGTAGTTATAAATATTTACGAAACGCATCCGTGCATTTGTTGCGTAATCTACACTTGTGATTCTTTTTAATTTTTTCTGACCCGAAAAATCTATTGAATAGAATGATCATCTTTCTTTAGCTTTTCTATTTAAAATGTGAATAGTGAGGCAATAGTCTTTAATAAATATGAATATATTTAAAATTAAATGACAAACAATGGATTATAAAAATGAATTAAGGAGTATTGTAAGTTGACAGTTCGGTTTATAGTTAAGATTTTTTTTTAACGCACGTTTGGGAATTAATTCCTTTTCTTTCACAAGGAAGTGTAGTGTGGTTTTCTGAGCTTTAACCTTTTGAACTCGTTATGCCAATTTAACCGCCTACATGCTTGAAAGCCTTTTATTCTAGTAGTTCTTTCTCAAAGGGATGCAATTGTTCTTTTCCACAGTCTGTGAACGTTTCACGTCTAACAATTGCCTGATAATTTAACCTTTTAGAATAAATGCCATCACTCAATAACATAAAAATTAAAATATATTTTAAATATTTATTAACTATTTTTTTCATAATTAGTATATTTGACTTGTATACTTAATCTTAAAATAATATAATCTTTAAATTTTAAGCCACTGATTATCGAAGTAGTAATCTATTCCTACTTGTACATTTCTCGTAAAAACAAACTTAATCATATCTATTTAACATCACAAAAATTTATATGTCAAGAAAAACTGTGTTCATAAGATTATCAGGAATGATTGTTTTCTTTTCGAATGCTGTTGTAGTGGACGAATTACCATGAATAAACGAATGACGAATAAACTTTGTAGTGGGCGATTTATTCATAATTCTAACCACCATGTATAAAGTAGTAACCCTTCGTTATATGCATATTATTTGGGTTATGAACATTTTTTCTTAAGTTCTCGGTTATATTGCGTTTTCTTGATATAACTCTATCTCTGTTATATCATGTGCTCTTGATAGGCGTGATATAATTAAGGGATAATGTATTTTTGTTTTTAAAATTCACATTCCTTCCATAAACTTTATACATTACTGTGTACAGTTATCTTTAATATTTTCATTGCATTTATGTATAAGTTGCTTTATGTCGCGCACATGTCTTTAGTATTAAATATATGAATCAGAAAGAAAGGAAAACCCTTCTATTTAAATTAAAGTTTGTACCTTAAATACTTGTTAATTTATTAAAGTAAACATTTTCACAATGACACAATATTTTATGGCAGTTTTTAAAAAAGAAATGATGTGTTTAATTTATGCTACAGACCTCTTTAATCAATGTAATAAATGACTGATTGCAGTTTGTATTGAAGCAGTTCTCCCTCAATAGAGCAACCAGTTTTATTTTTTTTTTAACAGTTCGTAAAACTAATATTATAAGATGAAAATAAATCCTGTCGTGTTATTGTAGTTCTAGATATGAATGCTATATACAATGTACAAGATGAAACTTTAATCAATAAATTGATGTTCATTTAATTTAAAATTTTAATTTTATTTTAATCAATAAATTTAAGGACTTGCATATTTTACAAAGATAGAAAAAAGATTTAGAAAAATGAAACCAAATTGAATAGAAATGAAACAAAAATTAACTTTTACAAAAATAGAATTTTTATTTCAAATCATTTATCTTGAATACAATTTTATCCCTTTTTTGCTAATATTAATCTCGAAATGTCATTTGTAACCAGTAATAAACTCTAGTGCGATTCACAGTGAGGCCGAATCCTTAAACAAATTTTATTTGTCAGGATTTTTTATTTCTTGAAAACTCATATATTTCTGCATCTCTTACACTTGGTTAAAGTTTTAGTGTATGATGTCTCCTTTGCGCACATCGAAAAACGACAAATTTATGAAGTTGTGCTCTCCAGAAGTACGTTTTACGTTGGCAATCAACACAGCTTTTAGGGATTAGAAGTAATTTTTTTTAGTGGATTCAAGATCTTTAGGACAATATTTTTGAGGGTTTTTTTGGTATTTATTTTTATTTTATTAAATTGTCATTAGTGATTTAAAATGGTCAAATTTTTTTCAAAAATTAATTCCCCCTTATTTTTTAAAAATGGTTAGGAACAGTTAATTTTTCCTCAAAATTTCTTGTTAAACAAATATCTTGATCTCGAGATCTTGTTAGTTTTATATTGATATTTTCTAAGAGCTTTAGGTGATTCCCTAAATTTCTCCTAGATTCTGTGAGGGAGATATATCTGAGTAGTTAAGATCTTGTTTGACAAAAAAAGAAACAATGAAACAATTAAGGTAGCAGAAATTGATCATAAAACACTTTAAGATATCCTATAGCAAAAAGTAGAGATTTCTAAGATCTGCCCATATCAAGATATGGGCGATCTTAGTAAAAAATATTTCCGGTTGATTTTGAAAATTTTAGAAATAAATGGGTTTAATAAATAATGGGATGGATAACTATGGATATACTACTAATACATTCAAAAACTGTGTGTTAACTACTGTATAAAAATTGATTAAAAACTATGCATGGTATTTGATGTGCGCATAAGTATATAAGTCAGTATATTTGTGTACTGTAGTGTCAGTACTTTTATTAATACAATTGTGTACTATAGTGTACATAGTGACAGTATATTTGTGTATTATAGTGCATATATTGTCAGTACATTGTGCATTATGGAGCACAAATTGTCAATTCCTGGAATAGAAATAATTTCTTCTGCATTGCAATCTATTAGGCAACTGCATATCTACAGAGGCACAAGAGGCAATGCTTAAGGTTTTTAAAAAATATCATGAACATTTTTTTCTAGAAAGTCTTCCAGAGAGAAATTTAATGAAGATATCTTTCACACTCTCTTGATATCTTCTGATCCATTTATAACAAGCCTGAGGCAACTCCTTAAAAAGTAATTTCATTTGATGATAAAAAGAAATTCAGGAATTTTTAAAAATACTTATATACTTATAAAAAATACTAATATTTCAGAATCTTTGTGGGAATGAAGTAAAATTTGAAAACCTATTCAGAAGAATGGGATTGTTGATTGTACATTTTGTTTTGAGATATTTTGAAAGTTCTGTTTGATTCTGTTCTCAAGATTTGTATTTTTTTTAGTTAAAATAAGTGATTTTTATTAGCAAAATTTTTTTCACGATTAATGTAAAATATAAACGAAGAAAAATTGTTAATACGCAAAGTTTCCTTAATACCCAATACTAATACCAAAGTCTTCGATGTTCTTTATTAAACATTTAGTAATTATGTGTTGAATATTCTTTATATGAGGTAAAATAATAAATTTTAGAAAATAAGGCAGGCTACTGCAACATAAGATTTTGTTTAAAAGTTAATACAAAACAGGACATTTGAAAGATAATTTCTTAACATAATAATATCTTAACAATAAAATATATTTTAACTAACATTATATTTTTCCATTACTCAACTTAACATGCTACTATCATCTATTAAATTTAATGTATACATCGGAAGAAAATAAATCTCATACAACCATGTCATCTTGGCACTTTCTAAAAAATTTGATGTAGAGTTAAATTAACAACGAATTATTATTCTGATAGCTTTGAAACTATTAAATTTGAATTCCTCATTCCCCAAACCCCCACGAAACAATTTTGAGGAGCATTGGAACGTAAGCTGTTTTTTTTTTCCCAGAAATCAGGGCGTTTTAATTACTGTGCGACGCTAATTAGTGTGGTTTGCCGTTCCACGGTGATTTCTTGCACACTTTAGGCTAATTAGACTGGGACCTACAGTTTAAAGTGTATTCCGGACCACTAACAAACATCCATGCCACTGCCAGGATTCGAGCCTGAAGTCTGATACCAAAGACCAGAGCGCTAGCCAATTGGCTACCAGGCCGCTATGCGACGCTGAGGACACAGCTCAGATTCAATATAATCAAATCACAGCAATATTTTTTAAGTAAAACCAATGATTTGATATATGTATTCTGACCCCTTCCATAAACAAGCAAAGATATATACATTTCCATATTACACATATATAACGCATCTTACATATAAGCAATTTTATTTTTGCCAAGACAGTGGCATTAATGTTATGTATAATCATTCCATAAAAATCTCCCTTTTGTATTACTACAAAAGGCAGTTTATAATGCAATGTATCGAATTATGTCATCAATTTGCTTTTTCAACTGAATAGGGAATCTCGGCATTGTTTAAAGAATTCTAACAAGTCATGCAACTTTCTTTATAGATTGTTCAAAGATAACATTCAAGCATTTCCTCTTTTACTTACAAATCTGGTGAAGTGACTTAACTGTAACGGTTTCTGATTCTGAATACCATTTTATTGGTTTTAAACATTGAATTTTTAACAAGACACAATTCATTAATGAATGAAAATGAAATAGCATTTAATTGATTTCAATTACTTAATTTAGAAATATTATTGATAACAATGGTAAATTAAAAACTTTTAATAATTTAGAGGTTTAGTCAAATGAAGCTTGATGTTATTAAACATTTCGTTACATATTTGTAAAAAAATGGCGGAATTATTTAAGATATATTTATTTCATAATTCAATATAAACTTGATTATTATCAATTTTTTGTTATCTTGATTATTATCAATTTTTTGTTATCTTGATTATTATCAATCGAATATTGTTAATTATTTTACACAAATGCTTTGATCAGATTTAAAGACATATTTTAGATTTTTTAATTGATATCTTTTGAGTTTGTTATTAAATGCATTCAAATTGATTTTAGAAATTAGTGGAAATATACACATTATTTTGTAGGTACTTCGCTTAAAATTAAAAAAAAAATTATGAATGTTATATAAGTCAAACAATTTGAACCTATATGGGAATCAGAAAAAAAGTCTTTATTTCATCACGAACTAAAACAAAATAGTTCTTAAAACAGAATAATGCTGAATGTGAAAGGGAAAATTTAATTGCGAATTTTGATCTCCGAAAGTGGAAAATTTTGCCATTGTTAAAATTTTTTTATCACACTTTAAAAATAACACAGAAGTTTGATTTCAATGGATAGAGAAATAATAATGAATAATTACTATTAATAATAATAATGGATAGTTAAAATTTCAAAATTTAACTATCCATTTTTAAAAATGAAACTTAAATAAAAACTGTGTCAAAATTTTTTAACGCTATTAAATTTGATTACGTTTTTAAATGAAGAAATATTTTATCCCTGTTTTAATGGGCTAAATTTATTTTTTAAGTCATGTTTACAGAACATTGCCTTGACATTCCCTCCTCATTTAAATATGCGTTACCCACATGTTTTAAATGTGAAATGTATGTATCGAATTGAAGAAAAAAGAGTGATTTAAAAACTGGTATATTAAATACTTATGAATTAAGACAAATATAAGGTGTCCAAGGTAAGTTTTTGCCCGTTATGTAAAAAATTTGATCAGAGAAATAAAATATGCAACTTGCAATTTGAGTGCAAAGTTTTTTAATTTCTATTGAGATCACTTGGTTCTTCGAAATACGTCCAAATTATATTTCTCAACTTCTCAGATGTTTGAAATTGAGTATGAGTTTGAGAGTGAATATTGGAAATATGAGCAGGCAATGAACTCTGAAATTTATAACGTTTGTTAGTTTCATTGTAAGTTATTGAAGACATTTTATTTCTATATCTTATAGATCTATACATAATTTTTTAATGTGTTCTCTAATTTGTGGATACCGTGTATTTTATATAAAGAGCCAGAACATTCTTATATTGATAGTTTTCTTAAATGATTTTTCTATAAAATATTTTTTAAGGCTTGGGTTATAATTTTTATAGTGAACTCGATGTATGAAAATTAACATATGCGCTTATTATGCATTAATTTCTAAAGATAAAGAAAAAAATTCTATTTGATTTTATTTGAATAATTATATTAGTGGAAAAAAATGTATTTCAAATTGATTTGGCTATAGATTATCGGAAAGTGAAAACTATTTTTATAATGAAATTGTTAAATTGAAAATAGTGCTGGATAATTTTTTTCTTGAAACACAAAATTACTTTTCCTATTTTTAAACCCTTATAACTGAATACGAACATGAAATGAATATTTTAAATCAATGTCATATTTTAAAGTACTTCAGAAAAATAAAAAGTTTATACTGATAAATAAAATATATTTCTTCAGGTTTTTCACGAAATACTTATTTTTAAGTAAATATTTTCATTAAATATTCTTTGACTTTAGTTTAATACTGAGATAATTTTTTTTATTATAAATTAATATATTTCTTGAAAAAGATTTTAAGTTAAACGCAATTGTAATGTTGTATTTTCATTTTTTGTAATTTTAGTTATAATTTTAGTAAATATCTAGGTGGGTAGAGGATGAAGTTATTACACAGCGTCATTTAAAATTTAATTTTGAAATAGAAAAGAAAAAATAGATACAAAATTTTCTGATGAAAATACGAACTTCTAAATGAAATACTTTTATTTTGAAAGGAATTTATAAAACTAGTCCGTTTTGCATATGCACACACAAAAATATATACTTTTTGAAATATTTGATCGCTCAAATATTTTTTGACAACATAAAATTTTTACATCTACTTTGCTAATTAAATACTAAATTAATGTATTATATCTGTGCATCATTGCGTATCTGTGATACACAGATACGCAATAATGCACAGATGCACGCTCTCACATTAAAAAATTAATTATACCTTTTAATTAAAATGACGTATTTTAATTAAAAGGTATAATTAATAATTTTTTTCAAATATTTTTAAGTTTCTGTTAAAATGTTAAAACAGGGAACATGATGACCCTATAGTATAATAAAAATAAGCAATTAAATATTAACCAAATATTTTATTTAATGTTTTACCATTTTATTGAGGACTAGGAGATTAGATCCTACGTTAATATCGTGCTAGTTTATATGAAAATTCCATGAGTGCTTTTGCTATTATCTTTACTGTATTAATTACTAGGTTCTATTTAACACTATTTTAAAATTGCACCAAACAATTTAGACGTAGAGAAGTTGTTGCAAACTATGTTAAAATGCACACGCTTGTTATTTGATTGATACATATTTGTGAACAAACATTTTTAGATATTAACATAAAAAAAATCCCAATAAATAACAATCGGTCTCTTAAATAAAAAACCATTTAATAAATCGGTTTGATTACTATAAAATTGTACCAATAATAAATAACTTGC
Organism: Caerostris extrusa; assembly: GCA_021605095.1. Lineage (NCBI taxonomy): Eukaryota > Metazoa > Arthropoda > Arachnida > Araneae > Araneidae > Caerostris > Caerostris extrusa. The sequence goes on along the minus strand of BPLR01008094.1, from coordinate 3,828 downwards.
TAAACTAATATACTATCACGCATCAAATTCTTTATTCTATTTATTTTTTATTGTGTATATATAAACACAATAAAAGTTTGTGCACATTTGTGAGTCCCGCTGCAGAGTACATGTGAACAGCGGCCTTCACACATCTAGCCTAAACACTGTCTACTAATTTAATGATTGTATCGATTATTAATAAATAAATCTAATGATAGAATTATTTTTTCAACCTATAGTATGTTTTTTTATCAGGAAATCTTTGGAGATTCAATATGCAAAAATATTTTTCTTCTTCTAAAGACATTTTCAACTAACTTGTTTATACTTGTTATTGTTCTTCTATGTTGAACCCCTTCCAGTAGAATTGTTTTCTACCAAAGGATATTTAACCACATTTGTGGTTTTTGAGAATACATTATTGCTTCAGTTCCGGATTTGCAATTACTTTAAGAGTTGGACCTCGTTATATAAGGATCTAATTTTATGAAGCGGTGTGAAGAGTTATATAAGCCAAAGTTGCAAATAGAGTTTTGTAAAGTGCAGTTATATAAGCCAAATTTTGTGAAGTGAAGTATTTGAAAGCAGCATTATATAAGCATCTAACTTCCAAACAATAGAAGTTATGAAAGAAAGCAATGAAATATAAACACAGTTTCATTGCAGGGCAACTTGAGATAAACACATAATGAGCAAGTGATAGTTTCACGACAAAAGGGTTATTGTTAAGCAAAATAAAATTTTTAAGACAAAAACGATTTTCTTTCAGGTTTTCAAACCTCCAACATCTTATCCTGAGTTTTATATGTTTGAAAAAGAAATGATAAGTTCAAAATTGCGAATATCTGGAAGTAGTAATATTAAAACTCGTAATACAATTTCTTTTAGATAAGTTTCTTAACATATATTAAAATTGAAGCTGCAGGTTGTTTTGATCAAATCAAATTTTAGAAATCTTAAATCTCATTATCTTTTCTCATTGAATTTCTGGGAAACATTGATAAGAGATATTTCTTCTCCCATTTTGCAATATTGTGTGTGTATGTATGCATGTAAAGAATATTAAACTGAAGCCTTTCTAAGAAATTTAAAACCTAATTCACATCGATAAAAAGCTGCCGGATAATATCTACAAATTTTAAGTTTTAATTAGATCTCGTTTACTTAATTATCTCGTTAAGTTAGATCTCATTTTATACGTATATGCATACATATAAAATGAGATCTAATTAGAACTTAAAATTGAAAATAAATATAAAATATGTTGCACATTCGTTATAAATAATGTTAAACAAAATCTAATTTTAAAGTAATTTTTAAAAAATTATTGTATGATTTGGATACGATTACAATTTAAACAAAAATTTGTAAATGTTGAAACTTATTATTTTACATATCTTCTCCATTGGCACAACAGCCCCATGGTCTGCCAGATTTAGAGACAAGAGATGCTTTCTTTTACGGGCAGGGTTGTCAGCCCTACGCCCAAAGTTCTACAATCATATTAGACCGGGACGTACGGTTTAAAGTATACAAACATCCATGGCACCGCTGGGTTCAAACCAGAAACATGTAGCACAGAGGGCTAGTCACTTCGGTATCAGGCCCATTATACAACTCACGATTTAAAATATTTTTGTAATTTTCAAAATCTGTGAAAAAATTCTTGATTCAATTATATTTTTTTAATATAGAGAATTAATATATTAGTAAATAATCTTAAATTATTTACTAAGAAATAATTTAGAAAATAATATTAAATTGTTTACTAATTATGAAAGAAAAATTTTCAAGATTTTGCGAGAATTATTTGTGTCCCGTGATAATGATCATAAAATTGATATTTTATGTTGACACTTTTTTTTTAAATTTGCAAACAGGTTGGCCTCGTTAATCCTTCCTCCCACTGTTTTGCCATTTTAAAAGAAGGTAATTTTTTTCAATCCTTTTAATTCTGAGACTTTACTTGTATTACAACCTTTGATATGCCTTCTTACAGTGTTACTCAGCTGTTTCATTGGTCGAAGACATCCTTATGAGATTTGATACACTACTTAATTTTATTGTGTGGACAGAATTCGAAAGTTTCCCTCACGAGAGTATGGGTTTACGAGGAGTTTAAGGTGGCAGCTAGTAATCTAGACAGATTACATATCGGTGACCATATCTTGGACATTGCTCATTTGCATGAAGACTTGTTCCATAGCTTCACATATGACTGTTACCTGTTTCAAAAATGGAGTTTTGTGATTTCAATTTGCCCGTCTTTATTCTCAGATGTTTACTTCCGATTTTAAAGGAGCAAATGACAACATGTGCCTTCATTTCAATTTGAGTTATCCTTATAAACAGTCTCAGCATTTGTTGAAGAAATTTGAGTGTGGACAATCCTGCAATTTATTATTCTATGTTATCCACTGCTATTTATATCATTTCATTTGTCAATTCTTCCTTATTCTGAACACCAGAATTCAGCTTCGTTTTGTAATTTTATGGGAGTAAGGTCTTTGATCTGAAGAGTGGTGTAATCTGTGTGGTTCTTGTACACCCATTATATACAGAAAAGAAGCCTTTGTATAGAGAGTGTTTTCTTTCCCTTCTCAATGGTGGCTGTAAGAGCTTTTGTCCAGACTGCTGCTCCTCAGACAGAATATTCTTTTTACTGTGGTCTTATATAAGATTCCACTGAATTTTTGTATTGTACTCAGGGGATTATTTTTTTTTTCTCGTACCGTAGCTAACTAGATATTTGATTGATTTAATTATACTCCATTTCACGATGGGTCCTCCTGTGAGTTTCCCTTAACAAGTAATTGGTTTTAGGTTTGTTTTAGTATAATAGTTTTAGATGGATTATTATCTATACAAATTTTAAATTTCTGTAGTGATTCATTTGTACGTTTTTCAAGTTCATGTCTAGTACGACATTTACTAACAAATCCAATAATCTGCTAAGGCCTGCAAATGTATTGTTGGAAGTCATTGACTATTAAGAATCTAATCGGCTACAAGATTCCACAATATTGTCCACTACAATTATCTTGAAGACACACACACACACACATATATATATATATATATATATATATATTTATATATATATATATATATATATATATATACTCATGCGCATAAAGTGATGGTTTGCAGTTGGGCGTAAAGACACAGAAGCAAAACAAATTTGACTTATTTGTAAAGTCTATTTATTAAACAAAAGGTAAAGAGCAAAAACGATGCTATATGTTTGACATAAATAATAAAAATTGCCATTTTCACTCCATGGAGCAAATTTCAAAAAAGAACCTATTTACAAAGAAAACAGTATAACATGGTTAGTATGATGGTTAATATGGAGTATGTCTCCCGTACGATGCAATACAGGGCTTACAACGCCTAGGCATGCTGAGTATCAAATTATCATATTGGGGGAATATTACACCACTCATCAAGCAATGCCCTCCGAAGTTCCGGTTGACAGGTAGACGGGATTGACGGGTTGCAATTCGTTGGCCAAGCATATCCCACACATGCTCTATTGATTCAAGTCCGGTGAGTATGCTCGCCAATCCATACGAGTGATATCCTCCAATTGAAGGCATTCGTCTATAATGTTTGCACGGTGAGGACGGGCGTTGTCATCCATAAACAGAAATTCAGCACCCATGACGCCCCCGAAACAAACGTACATGTTGTTCCAGAATGACATCCCGATAGATGTGGCCGCTCGTCCTCGTTACACTCTGAACACGCAGGTCAGTTCTGGAACCAAAATATGCCCTCCCCAAACGAGCCATCCTGCACCACCGTAACGGTGTCGTTCAATGGCGTTCTCTTTGGTGGTAACGG
>BPLR01008093.1:0-70334 GCA_021605095.1 Caerostris extrusa | reverse complement strand
TAGCTTTGACCAGTCCCGTACTTCGGAAGAAAACGGCATACATTACTTTTTTCATTGCTCGTTGTCTTTTTCACAATAGTTGGTTTGGGGTCATCTTCAAAGACCCATAATCTACTTTCTTGTCATGTTGGAACGTCAAAAAACGGTATGTAAGTTACATCACCAGAAAGATTTTATGAATATTTTAGAAATAAGGCGGTGTCCACCATCGTTAAGTAATTTTATGGTTTCTTTGCAGATTCTGACACGCTCTGTTTTTTGGTGTTCTGTTCAATTATGGGAGACCCAGCAACAAACTAATTTTTTCAGATGCAGTTCTTCATGAACAATTCTAGTTATAGCTGCAGATTCAATGTTAAGTTACTTCTGTATCATTTGATAAGTGCGGCAATTATCATTGACTAACATTTATCGTCTGGCCGACACATTTTTTGGAACTACAGATGATGAAGGTTTTCCTGTGTGTTCTAGATCCAGCAGAGAACTTCGACCACTACGAACTACCTCTTCGAAATTCTGTAAACCAGCTAAATACAGTAGCACGAGATGGATCTTCGTCTCCAAATGCTAGTTGTAGACGTTGAAGACATTATTCTTGATTTAACCCCATTTTAAAATCATAGAAAATCATAGAGCGATAATGCTTCTCGCGTCAATTCCATTTTCCTTTCTTCCAAAATCTATTCTAAATTGAAAAATTAAAATCGTCCACAAATGATCGTCTGCGGCCATAAAAGTGTTCAAATTTACAAATTTAATGAATATTTTTTTTTTCCTGCGTTTGTCGTCTGCTACAGTCTCAAAAATGTCAGAGTTACCCTCGTATATTCGCAGCTGTGGTAATGGACTTGTTTCTTTGACTGGTCATTCTTTGATTCGACTTGCACAGGAAGACGGCCAGACACCTTCATATACACAAATAGTTCAAGTAGACATACATAAATAAAGAACCACAGCACATGAATTATACAAGGATTACCTACAATTTTACCTAAATTCACAAAAAAAAATCATAAATACATATCGACATGATATATCTTTCTGTAAATGATTTAAATTAGTATTAAACTTAAATTTAAATTAATTAAAAAATTACATAATTTGAAGAGGTTCAAAATCAGAAATGTAAAAATTAAAGTAGCTGTAATAATAATTAAATAATTTAATCTATTAAATGATAAAAAAAAAACTAATAATTTAATCCATTAAATGACAAAAAAAAAGGACGACGAGAGTTGATGCAAATACTTTGCTGCTAAACTGATTAAAAACAAGTGAGTTCTTACCTGAAAATTCCTTTCTTTAAACAGATGAATTAAAAATTGAAGGACTAAACAGTATAGAATAATGTAGGGAGGAAATCGGATCTATTATTTTAATGATCACATAGAAATATTTAGAAAAAAACAAATATAGCAATCGATAATTACTGAATGAATAAAAAATACCAAGCCTTGGAATTTTAAATGCAATGCAACTATTTTTCATAATTTTTATTAAAAGTTGTATCAACTATTTATTCTTTCTTTCGAGTTTTATATTGCCTATACTTATTACACTGTGCTTACTTACTGTACGCTTACATTTAGTCTTTTTTAACGATATTATATAATTTATTAATGATTCATTACCATTTAGTTATGACTATTTATGTAAATATTGATGTCTCCAATTCAAAATTTATTTAAATGTGTTGTGAGTGTGTACCGACGGCCACATTGCAGTGTGCAAATAAAAGCGGGCCCAGATTGTAAATGAGGTGTGGTTGGGTTGAGATACTGGAAGCACTGGTATGAAAACCCACAGTTTTATTTACACGCGCACAAACACCACACACATACATTCAGACACAAACAATATTTAACACATTTAAAGTAAAAGACAGGTAATTATAGATTCGGGGAAGAACACCACTTCTGAGCTGGTACTCTCGCTCAGCGCAGGTTGCGCAAAGAAATGCAGGGTTGCACTAAATATACTTCCAATATTTCCAATGCTGTAGGCCAATTATTCTAAATATATTGTAATGTTAATATATTTTTTATATCAACTTAAAATTTTTTATCATTTTTATGTATAATTTATGTGTAATGATAGAATATTTTATGCGTGTCCCTTGGTAGGGTGTATGTGATGGTCACTAGCACTTATCTGTTCAAAGAGATGACCAATGTAAAGTGGAAGCAGGTCTTTGACTGCAACTGCGACTGAAAGTGTTATCTCTGTAAGGTTTTTATTCGCGGAGGCTATGCGAGACTTCAAAGTGCCAGATGGTCAAGAGCGACAATTCATCAATACGGCTAAGAATTAGTTGTATGTATTTATGGACGGAGCGTCTTTGCCGAACGGAAACAGATTCCTTTGGTGGCGGATATGCTGATAAATCCGCATTTTGGAAAACTGTACGAAAGAGGACTTGCCGCATCTTCGTCCTGATTAAGTGTCAGCAATCATCTCCCACCAATGAAAAGACCTATAGGAATGGGTGCTGCTGATTTTATGAGAAAAACCAACGAATTATGAATGAAGGGGCGGGTGGTCTGAAAGATATAAAAATGGATGTTGGAGACATCAATGAACATCGAGAAAAGAGAGACAATGAGAGAGGTATTCTCTCGAAGCTGGATGAAAGTAACAAAAAAGATGCTCAAACCAAAACGGAGAAGGCAGAACGATGCCTTGACTATTGTTCGTCTTCCACTGTTGTGAGGGAACTGTGGACAGCTACTGACTGGAGATGTTTGCCTCAGAAATATGACACGGCGAGTTAGCAGAACCCTTGCTACCGAGTGGTCACACAAAGAATCTGTACATCTATTTTCATGGTGACAGGCTTCTCTTGTATCGCATTCTCGTAAATGGCATAATTTTTTTTACATAAACTAAATTTAAAAAAAAAAAAGCCCGCTTTTCCAAAAGTTGTGGCATATGCACAAGGAACGGGTTTGGGTTGATGAATATTGCACCTATATTATAATGTATATGTAGAGACACTCATATTTTTATTATTAAATGCTATTATCTATATTATATATATAGTATATAGTATAATAGAGAAATACTATTAGAAAGTTACTTGTGTTAATATAATATTAATTGTATGACTTATTAAAACTATTTAATTTGTAAATATTAATAAATATATTTTTTATATTTTAAATTATGAAATCAGATTTTGATTTATTTCATTTGTATGTGTTATCCTTTTCTAGTAATTTTTTGTGTGTTTTCTTTCCTTGTATAAGTCTCTGAAGGCATTCGAACCTGTAGGTTCATATGTGGTATGGGTTATAGCGGATTTCTAGGTATATTTTTATTAAATGAGTTATTGCGGAAGTCTTAGTGTTTATTGTGTGTATTGGGTAGAATGTGTAGAGTGTTCTTTTAAGGTTCGAGATATTATATAAAACTTATGAAAAGGTTTAAAGTTTAAAGTGCCTAAAAATACCAAAATATTTCTTCACTGGGTGAGAGACTGTAGACCAACTAGACCAGGGGTGGCCAACCCAAATGCATCATAACTCCGCGGGCCGCAATTAAAATAACATATCCCCATATTAGATTTAGACCCACTATAGACATTTTTTCGGAGTGAAACATTGAAACATAATGAGTTATTATTATTATGCTTACTATTATTCTTAAATGTAAACATTAGAATAATAATGATACTAAACGCACATTGTAAAAAAAAATATATGACACTAAAAATAAAATATATAAAAAATATCTAAATATAAATGAAACAAATAAATAAAATCATTAAAAAATATTTATTTTATTAATGCAATATTTGGTTCTCCACACTTACACTTAGCTTTTTCAAATCGATTTCAATTTGGGTATTTGCACATCGTAATGGGTGTTGCAGGATAGTGTCCCTTATGTTTGAGAGTGTTTTGTGTTTGACCAGTTGGTCAACTGCAAACCCATAAATAAAACAGCAATATCTGACAAAATCAAAGTTAATTTTTTTCTCATAATTTTGACAGTTAATTTTTGAATATATGGATTCACAAATGATGCATTTTCAATACATTGATTTTCACTACTTAGGCCATTTTAAAATAAATATATTTTGTAAAAGTGTAAAAATGTTCAAGGCGGGCCGCGGGTTGGCCACGCCTGAACTAGACGTTTTTCCTGAACGCCACAGGGAGGCGCTTTCGCCAGTGTGTAGGAGGAATCATGATTACAAAATAAAATTATGGGTGAAAATTGTTGGTGAAAAATTAAACATATTTTAATCCAGTACTCTTTATGAAAATTATATTTAAAAATAGATCTCTGAAGTAAATTGTGATAGCTGAAAAATGCATTGAAAGTTGCATCGATGATTATTTCGGTAATATTTAAAACAATTTAACGGCTTTCGAAAACACATTTAAAAAAAAAAAAGTTTTTATTTCAATTTCTATTCATCTATTCGTTTGTTTCTATTCATCAATTTGTTTTATTTGTTGACAGCATAAATGGATAAAAATGTATGAAGCAATAACATGTTCACTTTATTTGAAGATACTTGAGTCAATATTGCCTGATAATGGGTGACGCGATATTCTAGAAGAATTTTGTTTTACTTTGGGCGAAAAGTGTTCAAAATATTTGTTCAGTTTATTTGAATAAACTTATCCTATATGAATAATTGTATTTCTTTTCGAAAAAAATCTCTGATCAATAGGTTATTAGAGTTCAGAGTTACTAAATATTTTAATTTTTTATTTTTATGTGATTAATTAGGAGAAAAATATTTCTATTCATTAACTTATGGATATATTTCTCTGAATCAATAGACCATGTGTGGGATATGCTTGGCCGACGAATTGCAGCCCATGAACCCTCCCACATGTCAACCGGAACTAATTTTTTCCCCAAGATAAATATTTTCGTCAGACGTATGTCAAACATATAGCATTGGAATGCACATGCATGAAGATATTTTGCTAAGCAGAGACCTTAATAAAAAAAAAAGTTAAGCAAACTGAAAAACATGTCTCACAAACAGTTTGAAAATCAAAGAGGATCTTTCAATGGATTGAAGATAACTTATTATGGTTTTCAATTGAAATAAAACTACTTTTTTTCAAAACTATTTCGAAACATGGAAGATATTTCTTTAACTCTTCCAGAAATTGAAACTTTTGAAAAAAAAAAAAAAAAAACTGGAATTGTAGTGTTGCCGGTTATGCAACTGGATTGTAACAGGGTGTGGCTGGGTTGAGATTTGAGACACAGATATGAGAACAAACAGCTTTAATTACAATAACATAAACACCACATACACAATTAGAGATATAAAATATTTAACACATTTAAAGACATATGGCCCAACAGTTGCACAGAGTTGCATCGAATATATTTTGTCTCGGGATGAGAAATTACAAACTAAACATTTCTCAACGAAAGCGCCGGTTGCGCTGTACTTCCTCTCGGATGGTTGTCTCGATGCCTACTGACCACAGAGGGTGCTCTTGCAGTGGATAGGAAGAAGCAGGGTTACAACCTATCCCTCCGGTTCCGCCGGGAGCGTCTCGTGGCGGAACCAGCAGAGAAAATTGGAACACATGCCGTCCTGTTTTAGTAGGAGGTCGGCCCCGTTTTTTAAGTGGTCTTATTGGTAATAAAAAATTTTTACATTTTTTTTAGAGGTGGGAACATTATATACTGCGGTACAGCCAGGGCCGGATTTAGATGAAAAGAGACCCTGGGCTATTCCAATTATGAGGCCTTTTCACCTCTCATTTTTAAATTCCTTCTATTAGCTCACACTCTTCCTATGTATATCTTGTTCAAATTTTCAATCGTTAATAAAATATATTTTATTCATCCACTCAAGTTCAAATAAATTTTTTTGAACTTGTAGTGATGACACTGGATGTTAATACAGTTTTTTCAAATATTAATTCAGTAATTAAATTTAAATAATTAATTTTAGTTTCATATGGGAGAAATATTCATATATTCACGGTGCTCTTTCTTCTCATTTGCTCATAATTAATTAATTAATAATTAGTTAATAATCTCTTTTTCTCATTACTAATTATTAATAAATTAATGATTATTAATTATTTTATTCATTCTATTATTTATTATTTTTATTCATTTAATTATTAATTATTATTATTTATTATCAACAATTTTTATTATTCATTTAATATATATTATTTAATTTTTAAAATAATGTAACTACAAATCGGAAATAATATAAAAAAATCATTTGATTTTAATTTAGCTTATTTTTCTGGATATTATTATTCATAATTTTTTACGTTTGAAATTTGAAACGATCGTGTTTGAGTATTCTTTTAATGTATTCTATATTTTTTTTAATTTTAAATGATCAAAAAAAAAATTTAGATAAAATTTGAAATATGGCCTAATATATTTGATTTTATTATTTTTATCGTATGTATTTGCTTTTATTATTTTGCTGTAATTCGAGATTGCTGTTCTTTTTTTTTTTTTTAATTACTTCTATTATCTCACACTCTCCCTATATACATCTTGTTGAAATTTTAAATCGTTAATAAAATACTTCTTATTCAATCACTCAAGTTCAAATACATTTTTTTTGAACTTGTAGTGGATGACACTTGATGTTAATGCAGTTTTGTCAAATGTTAATTCAGTAATTAAATTTAATTAATTCATTTTAATTTTTTTTTAGCTTTAAGTTGCATATATCTACCAATAGAGGGCGCCAGATAAACTTAAAAAAATGAATGAAAATTATTTATAAAGAACTTTCTGCAATACAGTAAGAAAAAAAGAAGGAATTGACTTAAAAAAATTTGTTTTTATATTACTTGTTATGTATGTAAATTACATGAGAGATAATAAAATACATCATTACTGTGATATATATCAATATGTTAAATGAAACATGTCGTGATTGATACAAATCTTTATAAAAATGTGGCACGGATAATAAATAAAAAAAAAAGTCGAGAACACTTATTTGGACATTTATTCTCAGCACCCTATATAGTACTTGTAACAATAACTAATCAAACATAGCACACAACATTTACAAAGAAACAAAATTCAAATAATAAAAATCTTTGACTACGAAAATAAAATATTCAATAAAAATTATCATATTTTCAGATAAATTTATTTCATAATAATTCGCATTTAGAGTTTAAGTATGAATTATTATGTATTTTAAGTTTTAAACTAAACCGAAAATGGAACTTTAATCAAACAAAATCCAGATGACAAAAAAATATATATATATATATATCAAATTGTATATCATATTAAATTTGATGTTAATAGTTATTTTATTTAACAACTGATTCAATCCAAGTATACATTTAAAGCGAAATAATAGATTAGAAGAATTTCTTTCTAAATGTTTTCACACAGAATTCTTCTATAAGTTCATCAAAATCTATTTTTCTGAAAGTTTCATTTTCGATGTACAAAATACTTAATGAAGACAACCTCGTCTGGGTTATTGTTCTTCTTAAATGATTTTTGATATTTTTAAGTCTTAAAAAGACCTTTCCCCAGTACAATTAGTGACTATTAAACTGAGAAACAGTCGTAAGATTGGTTCCACATTGGGAAGGTGACTTGAATATTTTCTTTGAATATTATTTGATACAAGTCTTTATGCGGCAATGTGGAATTTTTTTAAGGCTTATGCGTTTGTCTCACATATGTGTGGAAATGAAATAGTTCTTCTGTAAGATTTTGGTTGACATCTTCTGATTATTCTTGTATTAACAGATTAACACTTCTTTGAAGTTCTACCTTTGATAATGTAAGATCGGCCAGAAAGGAAAATATTTTCACTACATTTTCATAAACAGAAGCTCTTCTTTCTAAATTTGATTCTAGTGCATCTAATATAGGAATAAATGATTTAATCCGAAATTTATCTATAAAAAGTTCGTCTAAAGCACCGGAATCAAATGAATTTTCTTAATTATTTTGCCTTTTATTTCTTATTATCCTTCTGGTAGTTCTATATTCAGTATTTGACAACGTGTGTTTTGCTTGTTGCTCAAATGCATCAAAACCCATCCCTGATTCCACGTAAAATATCCAAAAGTGACCTGCACCAACCTGCACAACTACTAAATAAAATATTAGGGCTTTGAAGAATTTTATTTACTTTTGAAAAAGGTCTCAGTATTCGATTCCATAAATGGAGCATAAACACAAATTCCTCTATCTTCTCTAAAAGATTGTTGGCCCTCAATCTAGTATCACCCTTTGTATTATTATCTGAATGTAGATAATTGAGTGCATCGGTGATATCATTGTAATTTTCTAAAATAGCTTCTGTAGCTTTTGCGTGTGCCTCCTACCTAGTGTCTGATAAATATTTAGGCACTTCAGAATGAGGTTTCAAAGGAGATTTCAGAACTACCCATCTTTTTGTGGAAGACGAAAAAAGATATAAACTTCATTAACTACACCAAAAGAAGTTAACAACACGAAGGCAACAATCAACAGCTGAACGACCTACTAAATTTAAAGAGTGACCAGCGCCATGGGACAAATCTTGAAAAACTTGTTTTTTTCGATAATTTTTTGTTGCATACCATTGTATCTACCAGCTATATTGACTGCATTATCATAAGACGTCCTCGGCATTTTCTGAAATCAATTTTAAGTTCAGTAGTGATATAGTTAATCAAATCAGCTATGCTTTCCCCTGAGTGATCTTTTAGCTCAAGGAAAGTAAAAAACCTCTCAGTTGACAAACCGTCTTCAGGTGACACACATCTGATAATTAAGGTTTAATACATTTTTATGTTTGTTTATTAGTCATATGTGCAGAATTTCTCCTTATTTTCGATTCAGTGTTTTAGTGTTTACTGTTCTTAGAATATTGTAATTCTAATTTTCATAACAATTTGAATGCAGGTCCATCTTGATCTTGAGGCCCTAGGCTGAAGCCTTGTTAGCCTGTAGGAAAATTCGGACCTGGGTACAGCAACTGGCAAATGATCTCCAGTATTGATTCGATTGCTTCTCCCACTGGTTGGAAATATTTCTCATAATTTGTTAGCAGATAATTTGATTCTACCCATTGTTGTTCTGTGAGATGGATACTCTCATTTTCTCGAAGTTGAGAGCGATGGGATGCAGGAGGCATTAATAGAAGAAATTGAATGTCTGGAGGAGTTGCTATAAAATCCAATGTTGGTGAAGAGTTCCTGAGAAATATCAATGTCCTTTCAGAAGATCATCACGATTCCTGCTGATCAGACTTTTTTCTTCAATTGACATAAAATCAAAGTTTTTAAAACCATCAAAGTCCTGAATGTATAATTCAGCTAACCAGCCTTCAAGGTGACTTCGTAGTTCAAAATCATAATCTTCCCAAGTTTTCTCGAGTGCTTTTTGGTAAATAGCATATAGTTTACTAACTTTTCGGCACTCAGTTTGAACTTTTTATTAAAATTTCTTTGATCAAATCAAAATTCTCAGCTTTGTTCTCACCTTCTCTAGCAATAAGTTGGGCAATGTTGTTAAGTAACACTCCTACTAGATATGCAACCCAATGCTCTTTGTCAACATTTAAAAATTTAAGTTGCCTTTCAGATAAATTTAGGAACAGTGACATGACGTTTTCATGATCAGTTTCCTTTAAGTCTATAACTCTAGATCACAATCAATCTTCTCGCCAAGTTCTGTAACGCTTTTCTAAATCGTTTTTGCTAAAAAGGACGTGTTGGAAGTTGTTTTTTTTTTTTCTTTATGCAAGTGTAGATAGATAAATTATTATTTCTAGGGTGCAGTCACTTCACTATATTACAACACTAACGTTAACTAAATGTTCTTCAATATTTTTTAAAAATTTTCTAAAAATTAAAAATTAATTATTATATACTTATTATACTTTGATTGAAAATATAAACAATATAATTTGCAAGTACGTTAAAAATGAAATAAATCAAAAATAACATTTTACTAACACTCAATACAATTGCAATACAATTTATATTCAATTTATGTTTCATTTTACTACAGTCATAAAGGCGACTATTTTCACTCCGAAGTGATAAAATTTTAAAATACTGATTCCTAATATATAATTGATTAAATTTCAACATTCTAGTAGTACATAAATATAAGTATTTAAGCTTCTTAGAAATTTAAAACTAAACATAATAAAATTTATAATATATTCTATTCATTCTAATAATTAGTAATCTATTCCATGACATGAAGCACATAAACAAACTTTCAAAATTAATCTCAATGTTGCTGACAAGATGATAATATTCAGATATAGAACAAAACAAAACAAAAAAAAAATAGTTATTTGTAGAAAGAGAACAGTCACTAGACAAAAGTTCAATGTCTTTCATCTTTATAGTTATCAGTCATCAACATGACAGTTTCAAACTACGCATTATCTGTACTTTGAGAAACGTTTAATAAAATTTAAATTCATTTGAAATTGTACTTTTCTGAGTTGTGAAATGTTCACCACCTTAGAAAGGTTTGGTCCACAAGGTTGGGAGCCAGATTGTGGTGTTGTGGGTTGTGCAACTGGATTGTAATTGGGTGTGGTTAGATTCAGACTTGGCACACATGTTTGAGAAAATAGAGCTTTATTTACCGGACACAAACACCACACACACACACACAATTAGAAATATATAATATTTAACACATTTAAAGGCATATAGGCCAAATGTTACCCAGTGTTGCGTTGAATATATTTCTTCTCAGGACGAGACATTACAAACTAAACATTTCTTAGTGGTAGTTGCGTTGTACTTCCTCTCGGTTGAGAGTCTCGATGCCTACAGACCATTTCTCCTGAATGTCATAGGATGCGCAAGTGCAGTGCGTAAGGAGAAGCAAAGTTATAGTATTTCATTTCTTAGGAACCAAAGACTGACCTAAATCTATATAAACATTTGCCAATTTTAAAGACTTCAAATTCTCAGAAAGAAATTGCCCCTTTTTAACTGCAAGTGCTTCTCAAGAATAAAGATCAAACAAAAACCATTTATAAAATTCTATTTTAGATTCTATAAAAATTACTTTAAAATGAAAATGTTTTTTAGTGCTTAAAAGTACTAAAAACATTTTCATTTCATCTGCAAACATGCAATGTATATCTGCAAACCTACATTTTATCTACAAACACTTAATGTACAAAACTCAGTAAATGAATTCTCCGTAAATATGTTAAAGGTTTGACATTATAAGTTTAGGTTTAGCCTTTATATACTATCTTGCAACGTAAGCTCAGAAAATAAATAAATGATTTGATTTATAAAATAAATGATTTCATTTATTCGCCTACTCAATTTCATATAAGATAAGCTTTCACGATCAATAAATTTTAATATTTGCTTATATATAAACTTAAATATAAGCTTTTTTTAACTATTAACTATTATTATTATTATTATTATTATTTTTTTAAATAAAGAAGTAAATGCTTAATCACTAAAAAAATTTCAGTATTTTCGACCATTATTATGGTAAACTTAATAAGGAATTGTATAACTCAGTTTTACATTATAAGTAATGCACATATCTAATTTTACACAATTATTGGCAAAATACAGTACGCCCCCAACTGACATGGTCAGCATGTTGAGCCAGAAGTCAAGAAAAAAATCAAAGAAACAATGTCTATTAGTATATTCCCACACAAACACAAATTATTTGTGAAAAAGAATAGAATGATACAGAATAAAGTAAAATGAAAAAAAAATAATAATAAAGGCTGTACTGAATAAGGTTTTTTTTATTTTTGTAACTGGATTGCTTTTTCACAAAGTTTTTTTTTATCAGAAAAGAATTAATAGAATAATCTTTTTTTTTTTTGTCATTTATTGTAATAGCCTAATTGAAAATAGCTGTAGTAAATTATCTGAATTAAAAATACCTTAAAGTAATATACAGTACTACTTTATTTGAACACATTACTATATTCCCGTAACAGTGTAAAAATTTACGCATAAAATTAAGACAGTTATTTCAATAGGTATATGTTATTTTTTTATTTATTTATGTTATACAAGAACTTACGATCTTCCAAGTGCAACAAACCAAAAAACAAGTAATATAAAAAAAAAACATTTTTAAAACCAATTCTTACTTAGATCAACAAAGAAAAATTGAATTTTAGTTACTTTTTATTAAAAAGAAATTTTTTTTTTCCATCGGCCTACACGCTTCGCCACTGACGGTATTTATTTCTAAATTTATATCCTGCAAAATATTTTATATAAAAGAAATTTTTTTTCTCCCATAGAAAACTAAAATGAATTAATTAAATGGCTTATGGAATTTAAATTTCTTTTCTTTTTTTAGGTTGCTGGTACTGTCTTTGACCACTGCGTGAAATTTGACACCAAAATATTCATTATTTCTTGAGTTACGCTTGGCTTTGTGACGCTAAAACTGATTCCAATGAATTTTGAAATGTCTGAATTCATTGAGCAAAGAACTTGTGTTCAATTTATTGCGGAAACATATTTAAAATGTTGCAGAAGGCATTTGGTGAGCATTCCTATATCGGAAATTCCTATATTAGAAGTGGTATAAACAGTTCAAAGAAAACAGAGAACGCGTCGAAGACGAAGATCCCTCTGGTCGACCCTCAACCTCAACCGACAAAGCTCACGTCCAAAAAAATTAAAGATTTGGTGCTTGCAAATCGTCGATTTACAATTAGAGACATTGCTGATGATGTTGGAATTTCAAATGGTTGTGTCAATTCCATTTTGGGCCACAAATGCGTCAAATCTCGATTGATACCAAAATCACAGAATGCGCTACCTAACACTGCATTGATTCTTTGTCACCTTTTCGCCGAAAATGAAACCCATATCATTCCATAACCATCGTATTCCCAACGTGCGTCTTCTGGATAACTTCCTAAACTCAAAAGACCACTCTGGGAACACCGTTTTGTGTCGATTGAAGAGATTCAACAGGAATCGCCGCGCGCTTTGTAGGCGATCTCCGGAGGGATTACTTTGAAGGCGATTAAATAAATTTGAAAGAATAAATAAAGAGTGTTTTGAAAAGAAAATTAGTGTTCCTTTTTGGGTATATAGTAGTATATATATACCCTTAAATACCTAA
Organism: Caerostris extrusa; assembly: GCA_021605095.1. Classification (NCBI taxonomy): domain Eukaryota; kingdom Metazoa; phylum Arthropoda; class Arachnida; order Araneae; family Araneidae; genus Caerostris; species Caerostris extrusa. Next base: position 57,257 of record BPLR01008093.1, on the reverse strand, counting down.
GATACATGAAATAGAATATATCCTTTCACAGAAATGATGACCAGAAAGCTGCGTTTACGTGGAAATTAAAGGTTCTTTAAAAAAAAAAAAGAATATCGTTATATATAGTTTTTATGAATTTTAAATTACCATTATATATTTTACACATATACCCTTACATACCTAAGAAACATGAAATAGATTACATCCTCTTACACAAATGATGACCAGAAAGATGCATTTGCATGGAAATTAAAGGATTTTTTTAAATATCGTTATATATAGTTTATAAGAATTTAAAATACAATTTTCTAATAATAATAATGATAATAATTTAATATCGATTTTTATATAATATTATGAATAAATAAATTTCTAAACCTGGATATTAAAGAAAGTGTCAGAAAAAGAGAAAACAAAAAGAAAAAAAAAAAAAAAAAAAACAAACAAAAAAAGAAAAAACAAAATTGCTTAAGATCTGATGTAAAAAATTATTTATCGGGAATGATTAAAGACAAATGAAATCATTTTCAATGCAATTAATTAACGAATAACAGTCTTGTCTTCTAAATTCTTTTAAAGATCATTAAAGATAACCTCCGCATTAAATTTCGGTGATTATGTTTGAATTTTTATCGACTCAAAAAACTTCATTTCATTTTTATACTCAAAAACATTCTACTTTTAGACTGAAATATTATTGTAGATACTTCTACAATAAAAGTATATTTCTAGAATGTATTTTAATAAAAGAAGTCATTAGAAATTTTGATAAAGTCATTAGAAATATTTTAAATAAAGGAATCATTAGAAATTTGCAAAGAGGTAGATCAGTTCAATTTTGAATACAGAAAATTAACGTATAACAAAAACAAGTAATATAAAAAAATTTTAAGTTAATTCCTACTTTTTTTCACTCTATTGCAGAAAAGTAACTTATAAATAAAATTGAGTTTTTCTTCTTACATCTGGCGCCATTGGTAGATATATGCAACTTAAATCTAAAAAGACTAAAATTAATTAATTAAATTTAATGAATGAATTAATATTTGAAAAACCTGTATTAACATCCAGTGTCATCCACTATAAGTTCAAAAAATGTATTTGAACTTGAGTGGATGTATAAAAAGTATTTTATGAACGATTGAAAATTTGAACAAGATATACATAGGGAGATGTGAACTAATAGAAGGAATTGAAAAAAAAAACCAAAAATGCATTTATTATTACTTTCAAATACTTTTAAATTTAAATTGTGACGAATACGCAGTTGTACATGTATATATTTTTGGATTACTAAATTTGGATCTTACTTCATTAACTGTTTCAATTAAATTTATTCTATAAGTCCTCAATTGTATTAATAATGATAATAATTAATATTTCCTTTTTGATTACTAATATCATTTGTATATGAATTTCTACATATGTATGTAAATTTTATTTTTTTATCTGTATTTGAGTGTAATATTTTATGGCAATGTTATCTCCTAACTTTCAAGATCCTGGCGTAAAAGGGATTCGTCGAGAAATATTTATCGTTGTGAAGTTTTATTGAAGTGGTAATTTTTATGGGTTATTGCATAGACACAAAGCATTAGTTTTGATTTATTTGTGATTAAATGTGACTAATTTGGCGGGATTTATGCTTTATTAGATATTGTTGTTCTTAATATGATGGGAAGTTTTAGGTTAACCTTGTAATGATTCTAATAAATTTTTGCAGGCTTACTTTTTTTTTCCTCAACACCACAGTGTAATCAATTTTAACTTAACAAAATGAACATCAATGGTAAACACAAACTTGTGTAAACTAATGAAAGAATATTTTAACAACACTTTAAACGTAAGTAATAAGTAATAAAATAATAATTATAATAAAGTAAACAATTAAAAATTTTGAAAGATATTGTAGATTCTGATGGTATCATAGGACGACGATAGTAACAGGACGACTTCGCCTTTTTAAACTTTCCAGTCAATATCGTTGCTTCAAGTACGTTTCCGGTAATTCTTCTGATGACTAATCGTGTACCATTGCATAATTTTGGTGGTTTAAGCTACGCAATAGAATGACCTGTGAACCAATTTTCAGACGAAGATTGTGTGGCGGCATTCCTGGCATATCCAGAGAATTTAAAAATTCAATCGGAAAATTGACGATCTGGTTTTTCATCAGCAATGGGTGGCGATTGACTTAAAAAAAATCATCAGATTGCCTGGCAATAAATTTTGTATTTGACAGTTAATTTCATCAACATGAACATTTTTGCTGCCAAAATTGCACGATTACTGAGCCAATTATGGTCTAAGTGATTATTAATGATATCCGGAAATACACTCTCAATTAGTTCATTTTTTGAATGAACAACAGAGCAGAAATTGTCTGGCAATTGGATGCATTGCGTATTTTGATGTAGTCTGATTGTACCGTTTCCAATATCCAGTAATTGATTTGAAAATACTTGTTCCAATGGATCATTATGTAATTGTACTCGCATATTTATGGACAATCGAAGTGTTTCAACGTTTCTCCATAAAAATGATTGTTTCAAACATGCGTTAATCTCATCAGCAAATGTAGAGCGAGGAAATGACAGGTATTGGCTCCGGAAATCACCAGATAGTAGTAAAACAGCACCACCGAAGAGTCGATTGTTGCCGTTTAAATCTTGCATAGTTCTGTGAAATGCCTCAAGAGAATGTTTATGACTCATAGTACACTCATCCCAGACAATAATTGAACTTCTTTGCAACACTGCAGCCATTCCGCTTTTTTTTAATATTACACATTGCGTTTGGTTTACTGTGAATGTCTAATGGCAGCTTCAATGCTGAATGCGCCATTCGTCCACCATCTAACAAAGTGGCAGCAATGCCCGACGATGCTATTGCCAATGCAATCTTTTGTTGTAGACGTATCTTTGCAAGGATTAATGACACTAAAAATGTCTTACCGGTCCCACCAGGTGCGTCTAAGAAAAAAAATCCACCTTGTTTTTGCATCAACAGTCAACATGATTCGATTGTAAATAATTCTTTATTAAGCTGTCAGTAATGGCTCAATGTTTGCAATGAGTGTAGCTAAGTCAACATCGTCATTTGTTTTTCTCGTTGTATATCAGTGTTCACTAAGTCAGTGGCTGGACGATCGGGCGAAGGCATACCATATTGGTTGAGTGAAAAGTTTGAAATCAAAATACATAAATCTTCCAGTAGTACCAACGCTTCATTATACATCTCTGGTGTGAAATATTTATTCGGACATCGCTCCGTTTGTTTCATTCGGTTCAAAATATCTTCAGTCATGTAATTCTTACATTTTCCCACAAGGCTAATGACTGTGTCGGATAGCATGTCGTCAGAATAATTGCGAATAGGTGATGAATATTATTTGGCGTAGATGTTAAAGCTGCATCAGCAAGTGCTAAATCCCAATGGTTGTCATCTTTCAGCAAGTGCAGCTCTCGAAATGCGTCTTGATAGGTATTGAATACTCGACGATTAACTGTTCTCAAAAACTCAAAAGATGTTGGTCCAGGAACGTTTACCAACAACAAACTCAAAAACAGCACTCCCGTTGTTTTGGATGCACTGTGTAGAGACGCCCCAATGTTTTTAGATTTGAATATGCCTGCGATTGACGGATGTGGTACTCCTTGTTTACGTGGGTCCCATCTTTTACCTGATTTGTTCCATGTAAAATAGTGTGTAACATCGGTATACAGCAATGTTTTGGCAAATTGGCCGAAAACGTCAAGCTTTTACATAAGGTAAAAATTCAGTGAGTGTCGTTTTCGGTGGGTCTAATGCTCTTTGGATAACATTCTCTTCTGTGAAATATACACGCTGACCATTTTCAAGATGCATTGCAAGATGCTGTACAGGTGGATCTCGATCGTGGATGGAAAAACTAAAAATACGCCAGATAACTTCGTTGCTGCTGATGTATCTGCCCATTTGATATTGTGTTATTTCATCCTTTTTATTAATATCTCGCACTTGAAACATGACCAAATCACTGCCTTTATTTACGTATTTACAAATGTATTTAATGGATTTGACGGAATTGCAAAACTCGACATTAATATGGGCCTTATACATTTTTTTTGAAAGCAATGGCGAATATGGAACCACCCACTGATTATCAATTTCTAGTTGATTAAAATTCTACGTTCGCATTATGAATACATTGCCACCATTTTCAGCGTTTCTACGGCGATACAGTGGATAACCGTCAATATCCGTAATTGTGTAATTTATACATTCTTTCGAAATTTCTTACATTTGCCATTTTCCATGCATGGGGATGTCATGTTAAAACTACCACATGGTCCATGGATCATGTGACTGGTAACAATTTCAAACAATTCTTGGTCTATTGATGGATCCGGAATTTCAGCGGAAATGATTTGATCAATTTCTTCACGGCGAATTTTAGTTTCGAGCCAAATCAAAATGTGAGCATGCGGCAAGCCTCGTTTTTGCCACTCAATCGAATACAGTCAACAAATTGTCATACCAAAAACCGAAAATTTTACGACAAAATCAATCAAGGATTTTAATTTTCGTTTAAATACACGTGCAACGATATCATGACGATGTATTGATGGTTGGCCTGGTAACAGCAAGGCTTGTATTTCTTCTCAATTTGGATTACATGTAAATGTAATAAACAAATCTGGACGACCATAATGACGTACGTAGGTCATCGCATCTTGTACGTATTCTTGTATGTTTTCGTGGGCTACCAATGTAGCTGGAGGGTAAAATAAATGCATTGCCAATATTGTTGATGTTTAAATTTTCATCGTTGTTTTTCTATAATAGCTTCTCGTAAGTGAATGTAATCCTCTGATCGTAATTTAACTTGGTTGAGCCGAAGAAATTGCAAACGTTCGCTCTCGATCTTAGCATACATGCCTACAACATATTGATGGTAGAGCTGACGGTATCGAAGAATATAATTGTCCTGATTATTTCTTATCATCAACCAGTACGCGTAGCAACACATTGAGCTGACCTTTTTGTTTGTTTCATTGCAAAATAAGAAATAAATGTAAATTTAGTTTTTGGTATGTTAAAAAGTAACGCTAATAAATTAAAAATTTAATATTTACCAGTAACCGGATGAACCTGTTTAATGTTGATGTGATATCCATTTTGACCCTGCCAGAATATCAGTGGATATTGTAGTGCATCGTACGGACGATGTAAGTCAGATATCATATGAACAATGCTGCCACGACGTGTGATTTTCATAGCTTTGTTATCAACTGGATCACCGACCATGATAATAGCATCTTCTTCTATGGTTGGCGCGTTGAACCTGCCAGCGTGTTCTCCTGATGGTGTTTTGTCAACTCTGATGACAATTTGTAAGTTGTCATTTCGTAATTATGGTGACACTCTTTTAAATAATTTAATAAGTTGGTTATGATTTGGAAAAAAATTTCCAACAATTCTACAATAGCTCTTTGCACTGCTTGTTCGATAAAATTATACTGGCATCGATTTGCCACACGTTCTTCAGAACTGCCCATAAAATAAATTTGAAGAAATTTTGGCTCTTCATTAGGTATTGGCATCAACGACCCGATTTTTATGGTACACCTGACCTTGTATTTTGAATGTACTTTCCAAATTACGTACATCGGATGAGAAATCGCAAATTTTAGTTGCGGCAAATGACGTCATTTGGAAGCAAGAATTGAATTTGCGTGTCATGCGTAAAAACAATGTTGAATCACGTGATTCATCAGCGAGAAGTGACTGTAGAGGCTCCGGCGGACTGAGAAGAGGTAACAAAACCACTTTTCCTAATGAGTTTCACATGCCCAATGGTTCACAGCAGAATTTCAAAGCCTGGCAGTATCGGCATATTTGATCCATTGGACCGATGGCGATCTTTGAATGAGCAGAATGGAATGCTGGAATCCGGACGATCATAAACCGAAGTGTCTCGAATTTTGAATGTGGACCAGTCTGTGATCTCAAGACTGTGGCAGAGGTTTCAAAGAACGGGAGATGTTACCCGACAACCAGTATCAGGTCGACCAAGAGTCACAACCCCTAGCCAAGACCGATATCTGGTAATAAGTGCGCGGCGTCAGAGGGGCAGTACTGCCAGAGCACTGGGTTCGGCGCTCACAGTCGCCACAGGAATACGAATTTCGAGACAAACTGTTAACAAGAGAATCAATCATGCTGACCTGTATGCCAGAAGACCAGCAGTTTGCATTCCCCTCACGTATGCGCATAAACGCGCTATTTTGAACTGGAGTTTGAAACGTCAACATTGGAGTGTGGGAGAGTGGGCCAATGTGATGTTCAGTGACGAGTCCCAGTTTAGTCTGAGTAGTGATTCTCGTCAGGTAACGATATGGAGAGAACGTGGAACACGTTTTGAACCAAGAAACATAACAGAAAGACATCATTTTCTATCAAGGGGAGTAATGGTATAGGCAGACATCATGATGGACGGCCGCACATACCTCCATTTCTTTGACACGGGGTCTGTGACTGGTCAAAGATACAGAGACGATGTTCTTGAGCCTTATGTTCACTTGTTTCGAGGTGCTGTCAGTCCTGACTTCATATTCATGGATGATAATGCGCCATGTCACCGATCGGTGCTGGTTGATGACTTCGCCTTGAAACGGAAAACATCCAGCGCATGTCGTGGCCTGCGAACTGCCCTGATTTAAATGTATGGGATATGCTCGGAGACAAATTGCAGCCCTTTCGCACCCACCAAGCTCCGTTACAGAACTGAAGAGAGCTCTCCAAGAAGCTTGGAACCGTTTGAGCCCACAACTCATTCATCATCTCATAGCAAGTATGATGAATCGCTGTGCAACGTGCCTGGCTGTCAGTGGTGACCACACGCCTTATTAAATTGCAGCATCAGTATTTTATTTAATGTTTTCTTTCATTTTTTTTCTTTAAAGTGTGAACAATTGCTATGCTCAGTTTTATTTCAAACTGCTACTTTGGATAATAAAATTAATTATTATCGTTCTTTTGATTTGCTTTTCTTACTTTATAACTATTTTACATTCGCATATCACGTTTCCCGCCATTCTGATTTACAGTTCCTTCTTTATTCACTTAATTATCAATTATGCTTAAGTTTTGGACACCAATGTATATCCCCATACTAAATTAGACTCACTATGGATATATTTTGGAGTGAAATATTGAAACATAATGAGTTATTATTATTGTGTTAACTATTAATCTTACATGTACACATAGATAATATAATAATAATGAAACTAAAGGAACATTATACACAAATGTATAACACTAAAAATGAAATGTACAAAATATATAAATAAAATAAAAAATTAAATCATTAAAAATATATTTATTTTACTTGTGCGATATTTGTTCCTTCACTCTTTCACTCAGTTTTTGTAAATCAATGTGCGCGCGAGCATCATGAGTTCGCAGAATATAATTTAATTATTGATTTCTGTAAACTCATAAAAAACAGGCAGTACCTGTCTTATATTCGAAAGAATATTATTTTAAAATCAAAGTTCATTTTTTATTATAATTTCCACAGTTAATTTTTAAAAATATGGATGTACAATGTATTTTTTAACACATTGGTTTTCACTTCTTTGGCCATTAAAAATGAATATATTTTGTAAAAAGTGTGACACATCTCACGAGCCGAAAAAAATGATCAAGGAGGGCCGCTGGTTGGCCATCCCTAGTTTAAAATGTTCCGAAAATCCCAGCACCAAAATTTGATTATTTCTTGGATTATTATTGAAAGTTGAAGGCAGGCATGATTCAAGATAAAATATTGTATGTAATAAGCATAATAATAAGTAAGCAACACGATTCATAATATAGGCCAGGCAATACATGTAATGATTAACATGACACATATTGCATGATTTACAATATGCATACGCAATACATGATTCAAAATATAGGATACATCAAAATACCAGTCATTACTAAGGTATAAAAGTAAAAAGTAGATGAATCTTGATAATATGATACTATGGTTCATGATATATAAATATCTAATGTCATTATCAAAACTTAGTTAAGGTATACCCCCTAAATGCATATTTACAGTATTAAAAATTCAAACCTTACTGGGATGCTACCATACGTTTCTCCATATTTATAATATATACTAAACATGGCAGTTTAAATAAGGTTTAGAATAAGATAATACCTTTCTTATGGGATGCCGTCATATTTTTCTCCATATTTATTACAGGAAAATATTTCTTTTTACTTTCCGAAGAAATTTTTCTTTGATATCATGCAAATAAAATTTTAAGAAATAAAATATTTTGATAAGAAATTTTAACACGGATCAATAAACATTCAACTTGAACTAATCTATGACTTAAAATAAAAAAAACAATCAAAAGTAGGGAAATCGAGTATAAATGAGTTTTCCTTTTGAATCGATTTCATAAACAAGATTTGAAATCAATCTGTGAATTTGAAATAAAATCTACTTTACTAAAAATATTCTTTAGAAATGTTAGCATAAATGTGAAATAGTTATTTGTAGAAAATTGTAAAATATAGTTAATGATATTTTTATTATTTTTAATTCAAATAAAAAAATTCATAGCTCAGATTGAAAAATATTTTGAAATTTTCATTTTCATCATTTTCTTCACAACAAAAAATTTATGAATGAATATATTTTTCAGGCAATGCAATATGAAATAAAAAAAATATAATTACTGGCTCTATCTGAAAGTTCAAACGATAAACTTTAGTTTAAGTCAAATATTTCAACCCACATTTTTAAAAGAGATTCAAAGGAGTTATTTATCTCATCATCTTTTTTTCGAATGATAATATTTTTTTTAACAGCTTTTTAGAAAACATTTGATACAGTAATTGGATGTTGCATTGTAAAGCTAATATCAAAATAATATTCATGAAATTTGGCCATCCATAAACATTGATTTTTTTCGTCAGGAAATAATTGAAAGCTATTCATATGCTGCATATTTTGAAAAATATAACTAAAGTTGTTCTATTTTTAAGGTAATTCTTTCTTTTTGAGATCAAATTACCTCTACATTTCTGATTGGATCCTTTTTTAAAAATTGCTATCAAACTAATAACATTTTTATCTCATCATGCGAGAGTAAGGATTTAACATCTCTTCTACAGAATAGGGACAGGTAACAACAGTTTTTTCATAAGAAACATTCTGTAAACAAATATTAAGTAGAAATTTTAAATGTTAAAATTAGAATAAGATACAATAAACAAGTCAATTCAAAAATTATAAGACAGGATATATATTATATTTATATTTTCTTTTTTTTTTTTTGCTTTCAACATAGCACTAAAAACTAGTTTTCTAAACTACTATTATTAGTATTAGTTAGTTTTCTTCTTCTTCCTTGGCACAACAATTACATGGAATCCGTGGCAACAATGACAACCCATTGGCAAATTCTGAAACAGGACATGTTTAATTTAATTTTTTTTTTTTTTTACGGGGTAGAGTTGACAGCCACCCAACGCTCTACAGTCATTTCACTTTTTGCACGAGAAACCACGAGGGCTGAAGACTGGCTAAACCTCAAGACAACTCTATACTATCATATTTGAACGAGATCTACGGTTTAAAGTGGATTCCGAACCACTGCAAACATCCATGGCACCGCTGGGGATTCGAAACTTGTTGTACCGAGCGCCATAGCTTTCCAACCTCATTTCTATTATTTGATATTTATTTATTTTCTCCAATATTTGAGAATACATAAACTTCACAATTGCTTAAATCAGTAGCTATTTAAAGCTTTTTTTTTCACTGGCATTCGGAAATAGTATTTCAACAAATTATATAACTTTCAATTCTAAAAAAAAAAAATTAATAAACTCTGCATTTCTATCTGATAATGATTGATTTTACAACTAATTTTTTGTTCTAAATTAATAATTTAATTTGGTTTCAAAAGTTTTCTATTCTCATACATTAAAACAGCTTGATTCTTCTCATAAGTTCCTTCATTTTGGAAAGTGCGAATCAAAAATACGATTTAATTTTTTTTTTTCGCTTTGTTAATTTATATATACTACTACATTTGTTGAAATAGTAATTTGAATATCAGTGAAAACAGTTTTAACTAGCTATTGTTTTAAGCAATTGAGAAGTTATTATGCGTTATTTCGTGCAAATTCTTTTGCAAATGTTGCACAAGCTGTTATTATTATTCATTATTTTTCAGGTAACTATCCAATTTTTTTCCATGTACAATGATAACACCTGATGTATCTTTTATGTAAACTTTGAAGGAAGGACGTATATTACTTTTCCAGGAGGAGTTTTCGAATGTCGCATAGAAAATACCAGGTAGACAGTTAGTCTGTCAAAGCGAGACTCTTATGCATGATATTACAGAATAGAATTGAAATGGAGTATCTGTGTTTCTGTAAGCAGTTATTAATTACTAAAATGGACTCAAATTCTACCCTTCATATATTCCAGATGTGTTACTTTACAACTGTTGCCTCATGGATAAATAAATCCACTTGCATACAAGTAAAAAAAAAAAATCGAAGTATAGAGCTTAATGCCTAATCCAATGATATAAAAACATCCTCAAACTTGTGTGGGGGGTGAGCCGACTGGAAGGAGAAAGAAATGTAAATTCAGGGCAAAGTAAAAATGAACATTGAGGGAGCAACTGTTCGCCTGGAAGACGGCGTATCCTGACACGGCCATCAGCGTGATGAATGACAAACCGTGATTCCTCTGACCAGGCAACTCTCTCCCACTGATCTCATGGACCAGTCACGATGTTCCGGCCCAGCGCAGGCGCAGTTGGCGATGACGCTGGCTCAGGCAAAGGCAGGCAATGAGTGGGGACGTTTGCTGCGTAGCCCCATATCAACAGTGTCCGCTGAACAGTGTGCTCTGATACTATTCTACTTGGCCCTTGCATTCTATTGGGCTATCAGCTGAGACAATGTCTGGCCCGGTTTCGCTTCACCATGCGAGACAGTTCCACGACCTTTTTCTTTGATAGCGTGGACGTCCAACACCATATCGTCTACTGCTGGTTTCACCGTCATTCATCCCCTTTGCTTAAGTACTAACAATTGTAGATCGCGAACAACCCACGAGTTCGTCACTTCGAAATACTTGTTCCGAGCCTTCGAGCCATTACAATCTGCCCTCTATCAAAGTCGCTTAGATCCGCAGCCTTTCCCATCACACACAGAGAAGTAAGTGAAAGAATGATTCTTCAGACTATCCAGCAGCAATTTAAATACCACTTCCACCTGATCACGTGCCTTCCACGTCCTCCAGGCGAGTTTTGCAAATGTAGGGTGGTCATAATGTTTTGGCTCTTGAGTGTATATATATATATCATTTTTAATAACTTTTTAAAATTATTATTCTATTGATTATATTTATTCTTCTTACCATAAGTATTTAAAATATTTATTTAAGAACAATCTTTTTTTTTTTTTGTTCTCAAAAGAATAATGAAATATTAAAAATTATGTACGTATAAAAACAAAAAATAACAAAATGACGAGTTGCGAAAGCTGTTTATAGTGTATTTCTTTTGAAAGTCAGTCTATTTTTGTTAGTAATATCAATAATGTCCTTTTATATATTTTGAATTGTTTTCTATTGCATTTAAAACATTCCATGCATTTTCATCCTTGATTTTGTAAAGTTCAAAGCTAGGGTTAAAAGTTATTCCTAGAAGATCTAGGTTTCAATATGATTAATTTTTTATTGATCTCATAGATGTTAATTTTGCTATTAAAATTCAAGTAGAGTCTTTCAATTTTAAAAACTTTCTTTACTTTAATCTTTATCAAATATGTTGTGCAAATATTTATTTAATAATTTTTTTTTTATCTTTGGATATTTAAATTAAAATTTTTTATTTCACTTTTGTAATTCATGAAACATTTAAAATTAACAGCATGTGAAATATGCTTATTAATCACAAAAATAAAATTTTTTTAATAACGAAACATTTCTGTAATTTAAATTGAAAAATTTAAATAAATTAATAAATGAATAAATGCATTGATTATTTTATTCTCATGCATTACAGGATTATATTAGAAAAATATTTAAACACTAAATAGGGAGAATATACAAATCAGAGGTCTGAAGGAATATTCATCAAAGCAATTATTATAGATATTAGAAAAAAAGAGTAATAGCTAATAAATAAATAGACAGTAGAAGCTGTTCTTACAAAATTAAATTTGTCTGGCCTTTATTCAGTGAATAATACATGTAGAGTGCTCGGCGGAATACAGTATTAAATAAAGCAAGCTGTTACCATGCCGATAATTTATGTATATTTTTTGTAATAATGTAAATGTAATAATGTATTTTTTGTAATTTTTTTTGTTGTGGAATTAGCGTAACTAAATCGTGATAATTTTTTTAAGTAAATATTATGGGGAAAATCATATTGGAAATAGTTCAAAATTTTACTCAACCACATTTTTTCTAACTGGGAGAAAGCAAATATCTTAAAATAAACATTTAAGTAATTGGTATATCAGGTTTAAAAGAGATGTCCATATCTAATATTTGTATAAGGAAATTCGTGCATTGATAATTTCTGTACTGTAATCCACAAGATATGAAATGTTGAAATTATTTATGGTTTATGAACTACTGTATTACATTAATATTACCTTATTATTAATTTTATGTTTACCACATAATTATATGTAAAATAATAAAGCCACAATACATTATAAAATTATTGCTATTATATCTATCTATCTAAATGAATATATATATAAAACACTTTCAGATAACTAAAACTTTTAGACAGCACCAGAACAATTTCAATTAGATGTTGGGGATTACATGAATAATTCTAAAATTTAAAATAATAAACACTACAAATAAATAATTAATCGCTTATCAACTTTATACGAAAACTTATATGAGAATCCTTTTTGTAAAAAATATTTAAATATTTAGCATTTAAAATATTCTGCTACTAATTCAATTAAACTAAACACATTGGTGCAAAATAAATTAATCAAAATACAATGTGTAAATTTTTAATATACTACATAATTTTAATTAAATTATCACTTTATATTGTACATCAGAAAAGAATTATATTATAATAGGTTTTAAATTTTTTTTTTTCGAAAAGTACTTTAAAAAAGCAATTTCCAACATATGTCATTTCCTTGGGAGCTGTGTTGCTTTAAAAAGTGTGGGACATTAGCAAATGTCCAGAAATGTCATTTGAGTAAACCTGTCAAACAAAAATGTATTCATTTGTCCTAGACTTGTATATTGTAAAATATTTACAGCATATGATATAAATCCGTTTTAATTTATTATTCAATTGCTAGTAAAGGTTTTCTTTTTTAAGTTCGTATGCCTCTAGTCCGAAACATATTAAAAAACTATCTATAATTAACCTACTACCTACCTCTTCCTATAGTACTTATAATTAGCAATGTTGTAAAAATTTGTGGAATTAATCATATTCCAGATCTATTTTTGTCCTTCAGAAGAATTTTTATGCGAAATTATTTTGTTATTCTCACTAGATCATAACTAATTAATAACTAATAAAATAATTAAATAATTTTATGGAGATTGACTATCCAAACATCATGCTATGGCGTCATTCTAAGTGCAATTTTTGTCTATGGCTTGAATCGTGCTTTCTCCTACCACTTACTCGAATGAACTACGACCCGAAATTTTACAGAATCATTATTGCATGGAATATCTATTCAATATTTGATCTTTTAAAAATTATTGAAGATAAAAATGCATACAAAAATCTTATTTTCAACAAACTTTTCTTTTTATTTGAAAATGATGAAATACAGGGTTTTTACAATTAAAGTGACCCAATTCAGACCCCTCTAAAACTCATTCTTCCTAACTGATTTTGATGAAACTTGGTATATACGGTATATGGACCATAAAAAGATTTTTCCAATATAAAAAAAAATAGTTCAAAATTTGACTATCGCGGGGAATTGTGGCGCTTAGAGGAGGACAAAATATTTGTCAGAACCATTAAAATTTATTCAAGAAGTACAGAATATGCTCAACCTGTGTTCCATTGACATCAATTCCGTGTTAAGCGCATTACAGCGGGATCAATGGTAGAGCGGGAAACACTCGAGGAATTTCAGTAACATGGCGTGTAATGCTGAATTCAACTCAGATAAAGTCCTAATTCTTCTTACATAAGCATGATCTTTTTAGAAATCCCCACAATCAGAATTAATTCGGGTGAACGAGGAGGTCAGGCATCCGGAAAAGCTATGGATATTACACGATTCTCACCAAAGTTAGCACGAAACAGTTCAGTGACTTGTTGCCCAATGTGAGGAGTTGCTCCATCTTGCATGAAGACAGTGATCTGCAAACATTGCCGTTTCTGTAAAGTAGGAATGACCTTTTTGTCGAAGGAGTTCACTGTATCGAACACTCGTGACAGAGCACGTTTTTGGACTTTGAGGAGTGGGAGTTTCAAGGAAAAACGGCCCGAGGATAAAATTAGCAGTAAATCCACACCATGCAGTCACGTAATCATAATGCAGGTTTTGTTGGTGCAGGACATCAGGAGGTGAAGCACATCATATTCGGCAATTTTGATTATTCACAGCTCAATCTAAAGAAAAGCAACTCCACACATTGGGCGCTCACCCTCACTCACAAGTCAAAGAACTGCTTCGTGCTAACTTTGGCGAGAATCGTGTAATATCCTCCTCGTTCACCTGATTGAAATCCCTGTGATTTCTGTTTGAGGGGATTCCCTAAAAGATCGCTCTTAAGAGGAATTAGGACTTTGCCTGAATTGAAAACCCACATTACAAGCCATGTTGTTGAAATTCCTTAAGAGTTTCCTCGCTCTACCATTGATCCTGCTGTAATGCGCTTTTAACACGGAATTGATGTCAATGGAGCACAGGTTGAGCATATTCTGTATTTGAATAAATTTATTGGTTCTGACAAATTTTTGTCCTTCTTTAAGCGCCATAATTCTCGCTGGTGGTCAAAATTTAAGCTGTCATTTTATTGCAAAAACCTTTTCCTCATGGACCATATAAGGTAGATATCAAATTTCATCAAATTCCGTTAGTTAGAACGTGTTGTAGAGGGATCTGAATTGAGTCACGTTAATTATAACCATCATGTACATCATAATCATAATTCATATTGATCTCAGATGAATTTTCTTAACTGCATCAAGTTATTGTTATTCACACTGTGAACTGAAACAAAAACACCACTATCCAGCAACTTTCTGCACCTTATTTGTCCTAAGAAAAACCTTGAAAGTAATTCATCATCGAGTTTGGCACAAAGTCTGTTCGGCCTTTTCTCTTGCAGACGAAACCGCGACAGACAAAAATGAGTAGTTTTGTGTTCATTTGATATCTTAAAAGTTATTACAACTGAATCACTAAGTAAAGTATTTTTCTGAGACAAAATTAATTAGTGGTAATAATCTAATTAGAAATATAGTAAAAATAATTTTAAATAAGTAACAATTGACATTTGATAGAAATTTACTTGTCTCTATATCCGGTTAAAAAATAAACTACGAATTAAGTATACAGAGATTTCGTTGTGATAACAACTACAGCAACAACGTGAAAATGACACAACAGTTGGCTACAATCAGTACGAAAGAAAATATATATGAAAGATGGATATGGCTTCCAAGAAGTCATTATCACTGAATAAAATCATTAAATAATTAGTAGCATAAAATAGTCCTAAATAGCATTAAATAATTATAAATAGCATAAATAGCACTAAATAGTTATAAATAGCGTTAAATAACCTTAATAGTATTAAATCCTCATTTTCATTAAATAATAAGTAGCATAAAATCCCTATTAAAATTATTAATCTTTTATTTCACTAAATTGCCCGAATCCCACTGATTAATTTTTATGCTTGCTTCATGTAACAAATGCAAATTACTAAAAGGTAGATAGTGCTTATATTTTAACAATATACATATACATTTTGCTATTTTTGTAAAAATGTCTTATAAATATTTTATATAAATTGCAATGGAAAATACTGTTTTTATAATCTAAGAATTATTTCAAAAACTATTTTATAGAACAAAAAAAAGAGAAACATAGGCTAACTTAATTATCTGTTTTTAGTCATTTAAACACATAAACAGAAATCTACTTTCGAAAGCTCATAATTTCTGATAATAAAAATAACAATAAAAGAAGAATAATTGGTCCAAAATTTTATATGCTTGAGGACAGCAGTAAGAATTGGTTGAAAATATTCGCTGCATAAAAATTACAATGGATTTTGGGAATAATAATTTTTCATAAAATTTTCAATTTTGTTAACAAATCAATGTTATTTTTAAATTAATCATGCTTTACTTTAATTTTTCACATATGAAAATTTCGTCAACTTGAAATTATTGCTTTTCGCATTTTTACAATGTGAGTAGCATTTCTTAATTTTTCGGTGTATTTTTTGTAAGAGATATTATTTAATTTTCAAAGGATGTAAACTATATTTTGAATTATTCTTAGATTAATCTTAATATTAAAATTACCTTACTAGTCCACCATTTTTAGGGCAAGAAAATTCGAGACTTTTTGTCCTGAATTACCTCCCGAAGGGTAGTGCCTTCCATCATCGTATGAGAATAGATAATTCACAACAAACAAAGAAAGGTGAAGGAGGTCAGAATAAATAACAAAATAAAATATCAACATTTTTCAACTTCTAAATTTTGAAATACTTATTTCGAACAAAATTTAAATTGCAATAGGAAATTTTTTTTTTTTCATTTATTTTTATGAAAAGTGATTTTTTTCTATGTTTTCTATCATAATTTTTTGGACATTGGTGTGTATTGTGTTTTACTTTTGAGTGCCAAGAACAGTTCAACGAAGGGCTATTGATAATATTATCTTTCTGGAGAACTTAACAGTAACTTCTAAAATTCTCATTTCATAGCCTGACTAATGATGCTAGATGCTTTACTCTAATTGCTGCAATCGCCACTGAATATCTTTTGTGTTTGAAAATAGTAACTTCAACGTAAACCCTACTGCTAAGGCTATTCAAATGTAAGCCCTTCTAACCGCTAGCTGACAGATATGATAGGCATAACATATATGACAGAAAAAGGACTACGTGTCCTGTTTCTGTCATATTTGTTTGAAATTTTTAATTGTAGTTTTTGGACAAATTTAATCTTTGGTTTAGTTATTTTGTTAAAAACTAGTAACGTAAACTTTCTCACTCTTTCAAAAAACATAATTTGCCTCTAAAGAATAAAGCAAATTTGCATTATATTGAATAAGAGTTGGTATACTACTGTGTCCAAAAAAAGTAAAACCCATATTCAATTTAAAATTTCCGGGCCTTATGGAATTTCAATTTTGTTTCTTTTTTAAGTTGCTAGCACTGTCCTTGACATCTGTGTGAAATTGGTCGTCAAAATAGTTGTCAGTGCTTGAGTTACACTTGACTTTATGAGACGCTGAATCTGATTCCGGCCATTTTTGAAATGTCTGAATTCATTGAGCAAAGAAAATGCATTCAATTTTGTTTGAGGAAATGTATAGAATGTTGCAGAAGGCATTCGGTGAGCATTCCTTTATCGGAAAGAAATATTTACAAGTGGTATAAACAGTTCAAAGAAGGCAGAGAACGCGTTGAAGACGAAAAGCCCTCTCAACCGACGAAGCTCACGTCCAAAAATTAAAGATTTGGTGCTTGCAAACCGTCGATTTACAATTACAGACCTTGCCGATGATGTTGGAATTTCAAAAGGATAGTTTAATTCTATTTTGGGCCTCAAATGCATCAAATATCGATTGTACCGAAAACGCCGAATGCGCCAGCTCACACTTCATTGATTCTTCGTGATTTTTTCGCCAAAAAAAAAATGAAACCCATATAGTTCCACAACGACCGTATTCACTCCGTGCGACTTCTGATTATTCCCTAAACTCAAAAGACCACTCCGGGGACGCCGGTTTGAGTGGATTGAAGAGGTTCAGCTTGAATCGGCGAACGTTTTGAATGCCATCTCTGCCGATGACTTTTTAACATGCATTAAGGATTAGAAAAAAAGTTGGCATAAGTGCATTGTGTCCTGAGGGGATTACTTTGAAGACGATGAAATAAATTTGGAAGAATAAATAAAGAGTTTTTGAAAAAAAAAAATAATTGGTCTTACTTTTTTGGGCACAGTAGTATCTATTTCATCTCAGACTGAGCTGTTCCAGTCCTGAATTTGAATTTCACAAGATACATTGAATAACCATTTCATTTCGAACAAAGTTTACACAATTTTTGAAAACGTGTGCTATCATTAATGCTTTCACCCCAATGATTTTATTGTTGTACCAGATTAAATATGTTCCAATTATAGTGTTTTTTATGCTTTGAAATAAAAGATTTTCTCTAGTTACAGACAATAGTCAGGTGTTCAAATAATAGTAGCAGTAAACACTAGTTTTTTATTTCATATCAAACTGTGATTTTCAGATAGGATTAAAAAGCATATACAATATTTCTCACAAAGGGCAACTTATTTAAAAATGCGAATTTTTTCAGAGAGTAGATTTCAGAATTTTCATTTCAGTTTAACACCGAAAGTATGATTAATTGGCCTTAGTAACAAATTTTAACACTGGTGATAATTTTTGTTATAGACTTAATATTTATTAATGTAACACTTCCTTTTCGTTTTATACAATATTTCACCATTTTTATTGTTTTAGAATATATATTTGCGTTTAAAATCAATTTATTTTAGATCGTTTCTGTTCTAGCCAAAAGCACTCACCCACTCACCTAGCGGACTGTATGTTTAATCACACTCACACTAGCACAATAAAAAAACCAAAGGTTTAAAACTTAACAAGAACACTTTATTTACACGACACAGTCACAGCCACTCCCAGCCGCGCTGTTCTCTCTTGCCGCTCTGGCATTCTCAGACTCGGACTTATGCGCACTTACACACACACTTTTTTCGCCGCTAGGGGTATCCTTAAGCGTAGGCACGAACATACCGCCCGACGTTGACATGTTCACATTCAACTCTTTAAGAATTCAAATATTCACAAAATTCTCAAATTATTCACTTATACACTGATCACACAAAAATACACAATAAAAAAATGCATTTTCCTAAAAATCAGAAAAATCACAAAACTATCACAAAAATACACAAAATAAAAATTAATTTTCCTCATTAACACTAGGCAAAGGTACGATATTAACTACTGGCCTTTTATATGTGCCATTTTTATCTTTTACAGTAATCACTCTTGTTAATTTATCTTCACCTGGATGAATTTTGATAATTCTGGCCAAATTCCATTTTAAAGGACAATAATTATCAGGATTTTTAATTAACACCAAATCACCTTCTTTTTATATCTGCTTTACCCTTAGACCATTTAGGTCTATTTAATAGCTTATTTAAATACTCCGATGACCATTTTTTTCCAAAAATGTTGAGTCATTTTTTGAACCAATTGCCAACGGCTCATTCGATTCATTGGAGTTTAACTAAAATTAGGTTCAGGCAATGTAACTAAAGATGAGCCAATTAAAAAAATTTTTTCCGTATGTGACAGTTGCGTGTTCGTATTCTTTAACTGGCTCATTAATTCCGTCTTTCCACAAAATACGCTGCAATTATTTTTGACTGGGGAAAATGTTTATGGTTCTATACATTTTTTTAATATCGGCCGAAAATAAATAAATGTGCTCACGAAATCTAACCATAATTGAAAAAGGTCGTCTTGTATTACCCTCCGTTATATTGTAAAGAATTAAGCGAATTTTCTTCTGTTGTAATTGAAGACGCGTTAAACACGAAAACGCTTTGTTTTTTGTTTTGTTAAAAACGCTTTGTTTTAATTTGTCGGGACGGTATACACCTAAGTGAGGTATATAATAAGTACCCTCAGTTTCTTCACTTTCTTTAATTTGATTCATGTGACCCATTTCTTCATATTCACGTAAAAAAAATCTTTATATAACAACAAATAGTCAGGATCTTTTATTAATCGCCTCCATAAGGAATCTAACCTTTTTAGCGCAATATCTCTAGATTTTCCCGAACACTAAGGATCTTCTTTAAGGGGCCTTTTAACTACATATTTCCCTTCTATATCTCTATAAAAATTATTTTTGTAATGCTCTTCACATATCCGAGTTTCATTATTAGGAGGAATGTCCATTTCTATGTTTTCTATTTCCCAGAAAGATTTATCAGTTTTATCTAACTGCTCATAATTATCTTTAATTAATCCACAATGAATATTCTTAAATGAATATATTTAAATCACAAGGAACACTCCCGGAAACAACATATCCGAAACACGAATTTTGTAAAGCTAAGCCAGATTCAGGGGGATATATTTGTCCTGATCTCAAAAGGCTATAAAAAACCTCTGCGCCTAATAAAATATCTATTCTACCAGGAATGTTAATTTGTGGATCCGCTAAGTCAATATTACTCAAATCATACATATTAACTTTTAATATTTTACTAGGAGTTACATTAGTAATTCGGGGAACAACTAAAAATTTCAACTCTCTTTCGTAGCTATTTGATTTATTTTTTAATTTAGCAGTAATTTGATTTTTAATATTTAAAGATGCGTCATTTAATCCCGATACTACTAGATTAGTTTTTCTTTCTTTAAATTAAGTCTATCAGCACATTCTCTAGTTATAAAATAGGCCATTGAACATTGATCTAAGAGCGCTCTCACTTCGTATGACTTTTCTGAATTATTACCTAGATAACATTTAGCTCTGCTCAATAGAACTGTTTTGGATCCACTTGGCATAAAGCTCATAGCTGCAAATAATTTATTACTATTTGGAGAAGTGCTTTCACCAGCTGGTGAAAACTCTTGAGCTATGGGGGAAAACGAGGTATTGGAACTGATTTCATTACGTTCTTTCTGATACAACTCACCGCGTTCTCTGCGCTTTTGCGTGGGTAGTGTAAATTTCTATGGTGCTTACGTTTACAAAAACAAGATACTTTCGATTTGTATTTAGACACTGAACAATTAATCTGTAAACAATTAAAACACATATGGTTTTGTTTAACAATCTCAACTCTCTCATTCACTGACATTTTTAAAAAATTTGGACAATTAGAAATATGGTGATTTTTAGTACATAAAATACAATTTGAATCTTTTATGCCCGAAACAAAAACTTTTGTCACAATTTTAGAATTTTAAAATTAATTTTACTTTTTTAAAGTTACTTGTGCCTTTGTAAATTGACTTTCCACGCGATGCAACGTAAATATCACATTCTTCAGCTAATTTTACTGCGGGGAACCAACTATCTGCTTGTCTTATACCTATGTGAGATGCGATTTCTCTATCCAAAGTTTGAAATAACTTATCAGAAATTATTAATTGTTTTAATGTTTCATAATCCGACACTTTTCTTAATTTTAAATAATATTCAAAATTAGTAGTTAAGCGCGACGCAAACTGCACATATGATTCATTTAAGCGCTCAGCTTTTCTAAAATTATGTAAGCATGCTTGTGATGAAGGCTCATACTCTCAACACAACTGACTTAATTGTCTCATAGTTTTTGATATCTGTTCTATAACTCAGTCACAAAAATAAACTCAAGTAATCTTCGACACAGACACGAAGAAATGAATGGACTGTATAAATTTATCTCCTTTTATTTAGGCAGCCATCAAGCTCGAAGATGGACTGCCACACGCAACCTTTCTCATTGGTTACACTTATTGAACTCTTTTACTTATGCAGCCATCAAGATCGAATATGCACTGCCACACAACCTTTCTCTTTGGTCGCTGAGTTTCAACTCCTTTAGTTTATGCAGTCATCAAGCTCGAAGATGCACTGATACACAACCTTTCTCTTTGGTTGCAGAAGTTCAACTCCTTTTAGTTTATACAGCCATCAAGCTCGAAGATGCACTGCCACACGATCGTTCTCTTTGGTCGTAGAAGTTCAACTCCTTCTTACACTCTTTCTCCCGTCATCTCACCCCCTGCCAGACACCCCCACAGACAGGATGTTTTTTCTGGACATAGGGCGTTGACCTCCCCTATGCAGGGGAAACTGGGTTTTCGACGTAACAATATCTTTATCGTTTAAATAAGTTATTATATTAGAAGCTTTTTTCTCTTAATAAATTTAACAGAATTTCAGCTTTATATATCTCAGGTACTTCTTTAATATTAAATGCGCGCTCTAAAGAATTAAAGAAAAACCTCCACCCTTTCGGTCGAGTGGGGATTCAGACAGTTAAAGTTCTAACACTTTTTATTACTTGATAAATAGTATCTGGTTTGGCTTCACCTTTACACACTTCTGATTTAGTTTCGCTTTTAATTTTTGCGAGTTCTAATTCATTTCTAAGTCATTCTAATTTTATTGTTTCCTGATCTATTTGCCGTTGCTCCTCATTTTTCGATTGTCAATAATCGTCTTGGCAATGTCTTTGACCATGTCTGGTCTATTTTTAAAAAATAACACTTTGTTCAATTACATCATATAAATCTGAAATTGTTAATTTTTCAGATACTATTAAATTTATCTCTGCAGCAATGAGCCGCAAATCTTCTTTTTGGCACCTTTAAAGATGTTTGCACAAAAGATTAAATATATGGATTTCAAAGTTCCATTTACTTTTATCACAAAAACTTTTCACTTGACTTATTATATTATCCTCAGGTTTGAGCCACTCTCCGGCTCTTAAGGACCAAAATGTTCTCGTCAAAGCACTCACTCACTCATCTAGCGGACTGTATGTTTAATCACACTCACACTAACACAATAAAAACCAAAGGTTTAAAACTTAACAAGAACAGCTTCGAAAAATAAAGTAATCATTCATCCTGCATTACCTTCTCGGGACTCACATATTGAAGAATGTGCAAGTTACAGGAAACTACCAGATGCCGCGGATAGTACGTCACAATGACGAGTGAAAGAGAGGGGTATATAAGGAACGGTGGCAAAGAAGTAAAATTGTTCGCTTTAAAAGCCTTTCAGTGCAATAACCGTATAGTTATGGCACGAAGGAAGCATTTGATGATTTTTTACGTGGTAGAATTATCGGACGACTGGAATGTGAACGTACCCAGCTGGAAGTATTCGAGGAACTTGGAATCGCCCAGAGTGTCCTCCCAGGCTTTGGCAAGATGATGGTAATGTGAGTAGATGTTACAGCACAGGTCGCCCCCGAGTTACAACGCCGAATGAGGACCGGTATTTAGCAGTTACTGCCAAAAGAAACAGACGGAGCACAGCATCAGACCTGTCTCGTCAGCTCTCTTCAGCTACCGGTACGACAGTTTCAAGGCAGACCGCGTACAGACGCTTAGGGCACATTGGTCTATATGCTCGTAGACCTGTCAGATGTGTTCCACTTACCGAAACTCACTGTTGCCTGTGATTAACCTGGAGTAGGGAGCATGCATTGTGGAAACTGCAACAGTGGTCTGGTGTGATGTTTTCCGACGAGTCCAGGTTTAGTTTGCTGTCTGATTCTCGCCGGACTTTCATATGGAGAGCGCCAGGTACCCGTTACCACCAAGAGAACACCATTGAACGACACCGTTTCGGTGGTGCAGGATAGCCCGTTTGGGGAGGAATTTTCTTGGTTCCAGAACTAACCTGCATGTTCAGAGTGTAACGATGGCAGGCCACATCTATCGGGATGTCATTCTGGAACAACATGTACGTTTGTTTCGGGGCGCCATGGGTGCTGAAATTTCTGTTTATGGATGACAACGCCCGTCGTCACCATGCAAACATTGTAGACGAATGCCTTCAATTGGAGGATATCACCCGTATGGATTGGCCAGCATACTCACCGGACTTGAATCCAATAGAGCATGTGTGGATATGCTTGGCCGACGATTTGCAGCCCGTCAACCTCCTCCCACCGGTCAACCGGAACTTCGGAAGGCATTGCTTGATGAGTGGTGTTATATTTCCCAAGATCAGATTGATAATTTGATACTCAGCATGCCTAGGCGTTGTAAGGCCTGTATTGCATCGCCCGGGAGACATACTCCATATTAACCATCATACTAACCATGTTATACTGTTTTTTGTAAATAGGTTCTTTTTTGAAATTTGCTCCAGGGAGTAAAAATCGCAATTTTTATTAATTATGTCAAACATATAACATCTTTTGCTCTTTACCTTTTGTTTAATAAATAGACTTCACAAATAAGTGAAATTTGTTGTGCTTCTGTCTCTTTCTTTGCCTGAACTTCATTATCCTTAATTTATGGACATGAGTGTATTATTTTTTATTTCCTTGCAGAGAAGTCTTTTAAGATTTTTTCAAAATAACGACTAGTATTTTTAGAAAATGCTGAGTAATAAGTATCAAGATAAGATGAATATTTTTATGACTAACTATAATATATGTGGTAAAGCTTGAAATATATCATCAATGTGCTTTTTAATATTACTATGATTATATCAGGTTTCTTAGAGTTGCTGTGAGAATAAAATACTTAGCTGCATTAAAATTAACCTTCAATAATTTGTTTAAATATTTTTTCAATCAACAAAAGCTTTCTACATATTTTAATTTCCAATTTTCTTGTTTGAGAATTTTATTAATGCACTTTGGATTCGGACGGTTTATGATAATTAATTTAACTACACGCATTTCTTTCTTCATAAAAAGGGATTGCTGAACTTAATTTTTTATTACTATTATTATATTTTAATTTTAATGTTTTTATTTTTAGTAGTAACATTTTAACATACAAATGCATTGATTAGTGTGTGACAAGCAGAGAATACACATATATATGAAGTAAAACAAAAAATAGTATGTAAGATCAGAATGCAAAATTTAAAAAACATCTGAAATCAACACAAGTCAGCCAATCCTTAGATGTTAATTTTTTTTTTCTTTCAGTATCTCTCATATAAATATCCAAACAACTCAGGGTATTTGTTAAGATGCCTATTAGTTATCATAAGCGTCCATAACAGTTTCTCTCCCACATAATAGACAATTAGGGCATGAAAAGATGTTAAATCTAAATAAATGTCCTGCAACAGCATGTCTTCTAGGGGCAGTTGGAACCTTCAAAAAGAGATTCCCTCCAACATTTTCCCTTTATTTGGTCAGCTTGCCTGTATCGGAAGTCTTTATGCATGAGTTCTAATATTACTTGTACTAAAATTGAATAAGGGATAGTATCCCTCTGGTTGCCTTTTTAGCCAAGAAATCGACTATTTCATTGCCATATATTCCACAGTGAGCCGGAACCCCTTGCATTTTTATAGCTTTTGTGAATATTGTGACCGATATTTGCTCTAGATGTTTTATAGCAACCTTGTGGCCAAGTGGCTAGCGCTCTGGCCTTTGGTACCCCAGGCTTCAGATGCGAATCCTGAGGGGTGTTTATTAGTAAATAGGAATCCACGTTAAATTGTAGGTCCCAGTCTGTTTGGATCTCGTTTGCACAAGATGACCGTAAAGCGACAAAATAAACCTAGATGTTAAACACGAAAATACTTAAATTAGGTATACAGTATTTAGTTTTTTTTTGCGAGTCAGCAGATCTCAGAGAGATGATAGCCTGAATTGAAGACTTAAGTCTGACAAAATAACGGCATTATCAAAACTCTCGCAGCTGGATATCAGTTGTTGAGATGCCAATCTAGTGGCCATCTACTCTGCATAAAATAGTATGCCAAAGGGACCAGGGGACGAATAAAAATACAAACAAGTCAGAGAAGACCCCAG
This sequence comes from Caerostris extrusa, assembly GCA_021605095.1. Taxonomy (NCBI): domain Eukaryota; kingdom Metazoa; phylum Arthropoda; class Arachnida; order Araneae; family Araneidae; genus Caerostris; species Caerostris extrusa. The sequence goes on along the minus strand of BPLR01008093.1, from coordinate 31,491 downwards.
ATCCCATATTTCCCTCTTGTGAAAGGTCGGATCCATCCGTATAAATAAACAACCATTCTTGATTGGGATATTTAGTATGTATAGTGATTGGGATATTTTGTATGCATAGTGATATTTTATATGTATGAGCTTTCAACTCATTTTTACTTATTGACTTCTTATGCATAAGTGGAATTAAATGAACCCAGCCCTCCATATAACCATCAAACCTAAGGTCTAATTGGTTGATAAAAACTTTCAACAATGGCGGAAAACGCGATCTTTCTTTTATGGTCAAAATTATCGAAATAAGATCTGCCTGAGTTTTCAATCTTCTATTTTTGCTTGTGTCAATTTTTTCATTAAATATTATTCAGTAGCCGTATTAATTTTTTTTAAAAAACTAAAGGCATTTTCCTCAACAACCTCTTCTACTGGTCTGTTATCGATAATCAATAACATAGCCTGAATTGAAATCCTTTTACTGCCCCGTTAACCAGTCTCAGTTTTTTTAATTTTGAGCAGATTCCAACCTGTTCATTACAGCTTTAGCATAAAGGTCTGACACCCTAACTTGTCAATCTTAATCTCTGTCTCATTTTCATCACACCAATCAGAAAGAATCTTCATTACACTATTAATTTTACCTATAATCGAATTTTGTTTCTCCCTGGGAATCGATGTCCAGAAAACTAAATCATCGGCATAAAGAGCATACTCAATACCATCTACCTACCTCAATACTTTTGGGAGCTTATTAATATGTATATTGAAAAGGGTGGGGTACATTTAACATCTACCCGTTGTAATCCAGTATGTGTTTGTTTAAATTTGAAGGTATGACTTCCATAAAAGCGCTCCCAGCACTGATAGCATTTTTCCACCGATACCCATATCTTGTAACTTTTGATAAGCATTAAATCTCCAAACTGTGTCACAGGCTGACCTAAAGTCAACAAACATTGCAATAGGGGCCTTATTCTGATCTAAGGCATCCTTAATTACCAGTGCAAACAATAAAACTTGTTGATTTGTAACCTGGAATTTTCTAAACCTAACTTACCAGTGTGCCAACAAATTGTTGAAAAACCTAATCTTTCATTTACCATACACTCTATCACTTTACAGATAATACAAATCAATGAAATAGGTTTATAAATTGCTACATCCGAAAGAATTTTATTTTTCTTATCAATTGGTGAAATAATCACTTTTAATCATTCCGCAGGAATCCCGTTTTTCCAACACAGGTTGTATAAATACAGTAATACCTCAAGTTCTGGGACCCAAGTGCTTAAGAAATTCAACGTCCATTTTGTCTGGTCCTGGATTTTCCCCAAGTTTCTGAATATGGCGTAATGGCGTTCTGAGTATGACTTGAATATGGACGGATCTTATCTCCAAGTGGATATATAAAAAGTAAAAAAAAAAAATAGAAAAACAAATATTAAAAGTCGAATATAAAAATAGATATTTTAGCTACGCAATATAAATTATAAACAAGAAAACAGTTTATTTAGTTTGTGCTTTTTTTTTTTTCCATATTTCTCATTTCAAAATCTATACTAATCTCAATGGGCAAATTTTTACTTTAATCTTTTTTTTTCTAAATTTATTCTGTAACTAATCATGACATACAATATTATTTTTTAAAAAAATACAAAACATATTATAATGCGAAAGTTGCGCCTTCACATTATAAATTATTCTAATTCATCACTCAGAACGCAGTATTTACAAATTCTTCACTCAATATTCACAGAAAAAATAAATAAGATAAGTGAGATTTTCAAAACGTTTTTTTTTTTTGTGGGTATAATTTAAAAACTGTAAAGATCAGTATTTCTGTCAGTAATTCCTTTTTTCGCATTGTAAGTGCAAACAAAAAATTTCAGTTTGTTGTATTCTAATTAAATAAGCAACATAATTTACATTGCGAATCATTATCAAAGTGAAAAAGAAATCAGCCAGAAAATATAATAGATTATATTATTAGAGTTTTCTGTATATTGTTGAGACTCTAATAATCTAATTATATTTAAAATATTGAATAAAATTAAAATTATTTAATTATTTAATTATACTACACTATTATATCGAGAAACTTTAAAAACTTTTTCTGAAAAGAAAATGAACTTATTTATTAAAATTAATTATTAATACACAAGTGTTGTCCTCTCGTTTCTTCTGCTTCCAGTGTATAGGGTTCTACACTTCACAAAAGATACGAATACGTACGAATACGAATACGAATCGAGGAATAAGTACAGAGACGCATTATGATGAGAATTACTTGCGGATATCGTACAATCCTCTGTAAATAACTAAGAATTATCAGTGCGAATTTCGGCACTACCACATCCATCCAAGAGGAATCTAATCAAGATTATTATTCATAACAATTTTATTTAAGACTTTCCAATAGTTTGTTTTGTTGATGGCAGTGAAATAAACTACAAAGTTGGTTTGACTTCCGTCATCTATAAAAATGGCCATGAATAGTAATATCATCAACAGAGAATTCTTAACCGATGTATAGTACAATGCTTATTGCCAAACTGCTTTGCATTAAAATTGAATTTGACTCTATAAATGAACAAAATGTCTCCAATTAAAATTATATAATTTGACCGGAATTTGTATTTTTAGAATCACTGAAAAATATTGCATCGTATAATAATATTTTCGTTCCCATTTAAAAAAAAAAAAAAATATTATTGTCTTTATTGAACTGATTGAACTCTTTGTTAAAATGTAACTTTATTTCAATTCCTACTATTAGTTCACTCGCTATATATATCTTATCAAATTTTTAATCGTTAATAAAATACTTTTTTATTCATCTACTCAAGTTCAAATACATTTTTTAACTTGTAGGGGATGACACTTGATGCTAATACAGTTTTTCAAGTATTAATTCATTAATTAAATTTAACTAATTAATTTTAGATTTTTTTTTGATTTAAGTTACATGTATCTAATAATAGATGGCGCCAGATGTAAGAGGAAAATTTAAACTTTATTTGTAAAGGACTTTTTGCAATATAAAGGAAAAAGTAGGAATTGACTTAAAAAAAAAATTGTATATTACTTGTTTTCTGCATTTGTTCGTACAGGAATATTTGGCAACAAACGAGCTTAGTGGCACGCGAAACTAAATAAGACATTAAAATTAACCTTAATGTATCAAAATTTTTACCTTAAAAAGACACTCAACGGCAAACCCAATAATCTGTGGAATATATTGTATAGAATCTTTTCGGTGCCTCTATTTTACTTATTTGTTTATTTTTTTTTTTTGCTGATTTTTGAATCACTCAGCTTATGACTAGATATTACAATTTGAACTCCTATTTATACAGGTTTAAACTATGTTCAACTCATCTTTGTATCTGCAATGAAGATAGAGTGCAGAATATCTATCACATTCCTTTTGGCTGCTCCAAAGTTGAGAATACCAAAAATCTTTTAATAGGAAAACTAATACTCCGACAGTCAAATGGCCACCAAACTTTTGTCAACTTATCAACAAGCCTGTTTTACAGTTTTTCGTAGAAGTGTAAATCCTTGCTTTGTTTATTCTTAAATTTCGACTCCACCACTTTCGTAACCCACTTTCATTTTATTTCTCTTTCATAACGGCATGTATCCTTTTAAATTTGATATTTATTTGATGTTTTTTAATGTTTTGTCACTAACTTGTTTGTTATTTATTTCTGTAAACGTCTTGATATACTTTGTGACACACGAGGATTTCTTCTAAACTTCAACAAAAATAATCTAGAAATCTAAATTTAAAGATTCAAATTAAGAAAAAAAGGGTAAATAGTGTAAAAAAAAAAAAAAAAACGTTTTTAAACTCATGTTGGTGATACGAAAATAAATTTTGATTTGTCTTTCGAACCGTTTTCTGTCAGATAGATAACTAGTAATATATAAATTTTTTTTTAAAGTAAATTCCTACTTTTTTTTTTTTTTTCGCTCTATTGCAGATAGTACTTTTTATAAATAATTTTCATTCATATTTTTTTAATTTATTTGGCGCCATCTATGCAACTTAAATCTAAAAAAAAAAAATTTAATTAATTAATTTAATTTAATTACTGAATTATTATTTGAAAAAAACTGCATTAACATCAGTGTCATCCACTGCAAAGTTCAAATAAAATGTATTTGAACTGGAGTGGATGAATCAAAAGTATTTTATGAACGATTGGAAATTTAAACAAGATATATATATGGAGAGTGAGAACAAATAGAAGGAATTGAAAAAAAAAGGCGTTTCAACAATTCAGTAGTAGGGCCGTCGCTTCTGATGACGTATGTGTGTAACACAGAGCAACCGGAAATGTCGTATGAGATCAGACTTCTCGTATGGGGATTTTTAGGGAGAATTTCTTTTTCCTGTTGGCAAAATCGTAACTAAGTAATCGTATTTAAGTAACTCATATCGGTAGACGCTCTCTTGGATGAGGATGTCTCCCCTCAACACTTATTTCCCGATTAAAATATCCAAAAATATTATACGAAGGTTTTAGAATAGACGACGGTTTTTGGGCGAGTAGGAAATTTAATTGTATAGTTTAACTAAATTTATTTGGTAAAAGATTTTATTTAATTATTCTATTAATATTTCTTTTTTTCAATATTCTTTTATTTTACAATGTATTTCAATTTTAATTCTTATATTTGTTGCATTTTATAAATTATTTATTTGTAAAGAAGTGTTTATTTTCCTTAATTTGATTAAAATTAATTTGTTTTTTTTAAATCAATTTTATTACAAAATTTATTTTTGAAGAATTAATTAATCATTTTTTTTCTTTTTACAAATTTATTTTATTATACAGATAAATATTTTCCTCTTACAAATTTATTTCTTGAAGGAATTTATTTTATATAATATTACATATTTATTTATTTTGAAAAATAATTTTAAAATTGTTTTATTTATTTAAATTTTACTTTCCAATATTTTTATTATTATTTCAGAAATTTATTTTATTTTACAAATAATTTTATTTTTCATTATAATTTTCAAAATTTATTTTTAAAAAACGGAATTAATATATTATTTATTATTCTTACTACTTTTAAAAAAATTTTCTCAATACCCTTTAATTTTAAATACCTTTTTTTTTATTGTCTTTTTTATTCAAAAAAAAAAATAATTTCGTAAAGGAATGTACTTATTTTTAATTTATAATTTTACCCCCATTGTATTAAAAAATTTATTTATTTATTTTTTACATTTTCTGTTATTTAAAGATAATTATTTCAGGAAAGGATTTTTTTAATGCGATTGTTAAATCATTTTATAATTTCATTTCGTCTATTTCAATTTATAGTTTTTTACTAGCATGTTTCAAATGCATTTTTATCAATTGATTAGAAATTTAATTACACCAAAAATCTGTTTTACATTAAAAGGGCTCTATAAGACCTCTCTCATTTCTTTTTAAATACGATATTAGCTTCAAAAATGTTATTCAAAACTTACTTCATTACTCAATACTAACTACTGCAAAGCAGTTGTAATGAAAATTTAACATTTGAGTTTATTAAATATTTGAATATCATATACCAGAATAGATAAAATCCGAAGAAAATAGTACTAATTTATATATGTCAATTAATTCCCTATATTAAAATGCTATTTTTTTGTTTTTACATAAATATACTTTATTTCAAATAGGCATGTTTTTTTTTCAGCTTGCATTTTTTTATGATATTTCCTTCTTCTTACTAGATTTTAGTTTGTTAACCCTTATAACTTCTAGTTGATAAAAAAATCCTTTTTAGAATGCTTGTTTTTTCAAACATTTAGAAATAAACACTAATTATACTATAATTTTGTAAAAAAAAAAAAAAAAAAAATAGATAAAAATAATATTTTTGTAATGAATTCACAGTAATTCAATTTCTCAATCCTCATATAAATATTTTTTTTTATTTGGAAATATTTTATAAATCTAAATATTTATTCACTAATTTGCCGCTGTATTTATTTTTCCTTACCGTCATACACAAATCTTGTACTTATAGTTGCTAAATTTTCCAAAAATAGATATTCTATACTAATGCATATCATAATACTTAACTAAAGAATTCATTTCACGTAAGCAAACAATACACGCCTAAACACAAAAATTTAAACATCATTTTTAAACGTATAAGTATGTTAAAATTATGTATCTCATTATTTTTGCGTGAATTTCTTACCTCCTTCTTACTTGGAAAACAATTGATTATATTCTATCTATGCACACACATAACCTAATTATATTTATAAATTTAATGTGTATATTCTTTTAACCATCTATTTATACAAAAATATTTTCCTTGATATTCAAATTATAATTTTTAACATGTATTGAATTTGAGTAACCAAAACATCTATAAAAGATAAATTTGTAAGCATTTCCTTTCGAAATGCTCAACTGAAATTCTAGTAGACATCTTTTTATTAGAGAATGCTGATAACATGTTCTTACACGACCGCTGGCAAATTTCAGATAAGATAGTATTGCTTTCAATATAAAGAGGGTTGGATCAGTTTATACATGCGTATTTTTAATTTTGTATTTTTTTTACCTTTTATATATCTTTTTTTTTTACCTTTTAACTTTTATATACACTCAACAGCCAAAACATTATGACCACCTATCAATAACGAATTGGTCCGCAGCCTTTCCCATCACACACAGAAGTAAGTGAAAGAATGTTTCTTCAGACTCTCCAGCAGCAGTTAAATACCACTTTCACCTGATCACGTGCCTTCCATCTCATCCAGGCGAGTTCATTGCAAAATGTAGGGGTGGTCATAATGTTTTGGCTCTTGAGTGTATCTTTAAAACCTTTTATACTCTACATAAAAGTCCTTTTACTTATGAAAGTATTTAAAAATTTGCAGCCTTATTTTTTTAAGATACATTACTTCCTTACAGTTTACAGATTTTTCTTTTCTATTTTTGTGATGTTACTTTTTTATACTGCAGGAGAGCATTTTCTCGAAAAAATGCTATATTTTAACCAGAAATCTATTTTTTATTAAAATCTACTGAATCTATTTTTATTTACTAAATCTATTTTTATCTACAAAAACCTTTTTTTTATTATATATGTTTTGTTATTCTGAATAAATCTCATAAATTATCTTGAAAATAGCAATTAAAATGGTATGTAACAAATTTGCTTCAATTTTTCTAGAATTTTCTGGACTTGTGATGAGTTTTTCAAATATTTTTTAAAATTATATTCTACATACTTACTTGTGTGCAATAATGAAAATATGTTTTTTATAATTCATTAAAATTCTATGTAGTTATTTTACTTTATTTTTTCTATCATCATTCAACTTACATCCAATTTTTAAACAATATATTTTTCTAACTGCTACGGATTATTCATATTAAATTGGTATTAAACATTTATAACTAATTCCCAGAATAATGAAATGTTAGAATCAGCTTCAAAATATTTTCTTCAGACTAGATTTCAATTCCATACCCTTATATGTAACAATGTTCAATAAATTAAAAATTCCTTGTATTGTTTTGTGATAATTATATACTCAGTGTATATTTATAATTATCAGTAATGTTTCAGAATTTTCTAGTGATAGTGAGTTTTCTAGTCATGATTTTCAAAGTTCCTACTTCTCTCTTTAAAGAGCAATTTTTTATCATTTTTTTAAACGTTTTTCGTTAAACTTATACTCAACAGATTTTCAAGGGAAATATTTCTGAGAAATAAAGGCTTATTTGAAGACTGCATTTTTACTTCTGTTTTTTAAGTGTTGACAGAAAAACCTTAGGGGTTTAATTTTTAATATAAATGACTAACATTTTTTTTATAAGTTATATAGTTTAATGATTTTACCAAAGTGTTCGTAAGAACAAATGCCACCTTTATGAATGCTATCATTACTGTTCTAATACAAAAATTTATGTTACAATAAAAATTTTGAGACTTTGTGTTGCTATAATAGAAAATTAATTTTTTTAGTCCTATAAAACTTTTTTTTTTTGACTAAAAAAACTGTACAATTTCAGCATTATTGTTTTAAAACAGAATTCAAGTGCAAGCATTTTAATTTACATATTCGCCGTGTATAAATCCATGACTCATTTTCTTGAGATACTTTTTGTTTAAATACAATTTTTTCGTATATTTTTTAAATTGGTTCGTTGTTTAAAATTTACTACTACTAATATTATTTAAAATATAGCACCATTTTTACTATTATACTTTAAAAATAAATCAATTCATTAAAATAACCATTTCTACCCTTTGTCTCTTAATTATTTTAAGTATTTTAAAACGACATGAATTTATATGACTAGGGCTTATTTTAAAAGAGTTTATTTTTACTATGTAAGCACAATATTTTTTAACCGTCCACTTTTTTTCACTTCTACTACAGTAAACGAAGTACGTATAAGATGCGTCAAACAACCGTCAATATTCGAGCTACATGGAGAATTCTTGTTGGATAAATAATTTTGGTCGAGCTTGTCTTCAGCTTGTAGAAATAATTATGGAGACATACCATTATTATTACCATTATACCATTATTAGTCTCTATTATGAAACAAATTTGTCAACAATATTTTTCTGTATGTCTGCCATTTAAAATTTATAATTTAAATTTAAAATAACTAAATTTATAATTTATTTAGTCTATTATTAGTCATTATATCTATTAGTAGTCTGTTATTAGTCAATAACATTGTTAATATAATAAAATTTTAATGTTTGAAAAGAGAGTGGAAAAGTCTTGTTGGCAAGGTTTTTTTTCATTATTGAGAATTATGAGGGCTATTCCCGAATTAATACAGTCAAGACACAAATTCGACGAAAATTATTTGTCTAATAGAAATTATCCATGTAGTTCGAATACTGACAGCTTTTGATGCATCTTATACGTACTTCATTTACCGTAGTAGGAATGAAAAGTGAAGGGTTAAAAAATATTGTGCTTACACAGTAACAAGTAATATAAAAAAAATTAATAAATTCCTACTTAGGTCAGCAAAGAAAATTTTTATTTTAGTTACTTTTTATTAAATAATTACAATTAATATAAATACGTATACACATATGACAGAATCACAGTAGTAAGTGGCAAAATAAAATTTCTTCAGTTTTATTTTTTGTGAAAAATACTTTATTCTAACCACTAAGCCACAACTGTTGACACACTCTCAAAAATCATCTGGATAAAACGTCTAAAAAAAAATGTTCTAAAATTTATCAAAAAAATTATTGATTTTCTCAAGAATTGAACTCGCATTCTTCACCTTCACGTGAAAAATACTGAAATACTTGCATTTTACCGATTGAGCTACTGCCTGTTGGTTTCAATTTTCATCACAAACTGTTAAAAACACCATTTAAAATATTAAAAATTAATTAAATTTAATTAATGAATTAATATTTGAAAAACTGTATTAACATCCAGTGTCATCCACTACAAGTTCAAAAATGTATTTGAAATTGAGTGGAGGAATAAAAAAAAGTATTTTATTAATGATTGAAAATTAGAACGAGATATATATAGGGAGAGTGTGAACTAATAGAAGGAATTGAAAAGGAACTCTTAAAGCTAAAATAATTCATAGAAATATAAACTCATGTTGATTTAAAATACTTCAAATCATTAAGGAACAAGGTTATAAATTGTTATTGTAATGAATCGATTTGCTTTTAAAGTATAATAATAAAAATGGTGCTGTATTTTCAGTAATTATAATTGTAACAAATTTAAAGAGACGAACCCTTTTAAAAATATACAAAACAATTGCATTTAAGGAACAATTTGTTATCCCAAGAAAATTAGTCATCGAATTATTCCAGACGAATGTGTAAATTAAAAATGCTTATAGTTAAATTCTGTCTTAAAACAATAATGCTGAAAATTGTGAAGATTATTTTTTATTCAATAAAGTTTAATGTAACATTAAAAAATCAATTTTCTACGCATCACCAGGTATCAACATTTTAAAAGTGAAATGATTTTCTGCATTAGAATAATAATGAATAAATATCACAAAGTTGACTAACACATATCATAGATTAATACTTAACTTTAAAAAAAAAAATTTTTAAACAGTTAAATATACACTCATGTCCATAAATTAAGGATAATGAAGTTCAGGCAAAGAAAGAGAGAGAAACAAAACAAATTTGACTTATTTGTAAAGTCTATTTATTAAACAAAAGGTAAAGAGCAGAAAAAAGATGATATATGTTCAACAAAATTAATAAAAATTGCGATATTTACTTTCTGGAGCAAATTTCAAAAAAGAACCTATTTACAAAAAAGTATAACATGGTATATGATGGTTAGTATGTCTCCCGGATGGTTAAACGCCTAGGCATATGGAGTTATGTCTTGGGGAATATTGCACCACTCACGATCAAGCAATGCCCTCCGAAGTTCCGGTTGACAGGTGGGAGGGGGGTTGACGGCTACAATTCGTCGGCCAAGCATATCCCACACATGCTCTATTGATTCAAGTCCGGTGGTATGCTGGCCAATCCATACGGGTGATATCCTCCAATTGAAGGCAGTCGTCTACAATGTTTGCACGGTGAGGACGGGCGTTGTCATCCATAAACAGAAATTCAGCACCCATGGCGCCCCGAAACAAACGTACATGTTGTTCCAGAGTGACATCCCGATAGATGTAGGCCTATCATCGTTACACTCTGAACATGCAGGTCAGTTCTGGAACCAAGAATAATTCCTCCCCAAACGAGCCATCCTGCACCACAGTAACGGTGTCGTTCAATGGTGTTCTCTTGGTGGTAACGGGTACCTGGCGCTCTCCATATGAAAGTCCGGCGAGAATCAGACTGCAAACTAAACCTGGACTCGTCGCAAAAATATCACACAAGAGCACCGTTGCGGTGTCCATAATGCATGCACTCTACTCCTGGTTAATCGCAGGCGACAGTGAGTTGCGGTAAGTGGAACACATCTGACAAGCCTACGAGCATATAGACCAATGTGCCCTAAGCGTCTGTACACGGTCTGCCTTGAAACTGTCGTACCGGTAGCTGAAGAGAGCTGACGAGACAGGTCTGATGCTGTGCTCCGTGTGTTTCTTTTGGCAGTAACTGCTAAATACCGGTCCTCTTCGGCGTTGTAACTCGGAGGCGACCTGTGCTGTAACATCTACTCACATTACCATCATCTTGGAATCGTTGCCAAAGCCTGGAGATGACACTCTGGGCGATTCCAAGTTCCTCGGATACTTCCAGCTGGGTACGTCTACATTCCAGTCGTCCGATAATTCTATCACGTAAAAAATCATCCAAATGCTTCCGTTGTGCCATAACTATGCGGTTATTGCACTGAAAGGCTTTTAAAGCGCTTGTGAACAATTTTACTTCTTTTGACCATTCCATATACCCCTCTCTTACACTGTCGTCATTGGGATGTACTATCTGCTATCTGGTGGTTTCCTGTAATTTGCATATTCGTCTTCAAGATGTGTGTGCCCATAATTCTACAGGTGTAAATTTTTATTTTAGAGTTCAATTTCTTTGTGATTCTGAATTATTCTTAATTTATGGACATGAGTGTATATATATATATATATAAAAAAAAAAATTGAAACCCAAGATTTTTGCACTAATACCTAAAAATACAGTATTCAAATATGCCTTTATTTCTCAGAAACATTTCCCTTGAAAATTTGCTGTGTATAGGTTTAAAGAAAAATTTAAAAAAATTGCTTTCTAAATGGAGTTCAGAAATTTTGAAAATCATGAATCCTATATTTTATGTTGATATAAATTTTTATCGCTAAAAGTTATGAAACATTACTGATAATTATAATTATACACTGAGTAGTATTCAAATAAGCCTTTATTTCTCAGAAACATTTCCTTGAAAATCTGTTGTGTATAAGTTTAAAGAAAAACGTTTAAAATGATTTAAAAAATTTGCTTTTAAAGAGTGAGAAGTAGAAATTTGAAAATCAATCGACTTGCCGTAAATTTTATCACTAGAAAATTATGAAACATTACTAATAATTATAATTATACACTGAGTAGTAAACATTTATTTCTCAAAAACATTTTCCTTCAAAATCTGATGTGTATAAATTTAAAGAAAAACGTTTAACAAAATGATAAAAAAAGAGACGTAAAATTTCAAAATTATGACCCCTATATTTTGTATTGTTGTAAACTTTTTTATCACTAGAAAATTATGAAACATTACTGATAACTATAATTATACACTGATATTTAAATAAACATTTATTTCTCAAAATATTTTCTTTAAAATCTGATGTGTATAAGTTTAAAGAAAACATGCTTAACAAAACGATAAAAAAAAAATTGTTTTCTAAAAAGAAGTAGAAACTTTCAAAATTATGATTCCTATATTTTGTATTGTTGTAAAATTTTTATCTCTAGAAAAATATAAAAAATTACTGATAATTATAATTATACACTGAGTATATAATAATCACAAAACAATACACGAATTTCCAATTCATTGAAGATTGTTACATCAATGCACATTTTACACAAAAAAAAAGTTTAAAGTGAATCAATTTCTTTCAAGTGTATATGACTTTTCTGAAATTTCTTGATAGTAAACGATATAGAAAAGATAGAAAAATAAGATTACAAATATATAAAGGGTATCAAATAGAAACGAGTTTGAAAAAAAATACTTTGAAGATGATCCATAATATTTTATTTCATATTGCATGTAAACTGAATAAAATAACAGAAAAAAAAAAAAAAAAAAAAAAAAAAAGAAAAATACACAAATTGTAATGAATAAAAAAAAATTATTTTTAATGTTGCACATAAAAAGTATCATGTGTAAAATATTAATATAAATAAATATTAGAAATCAATTATAAATTTTAAAAAAAATATTAAAATAAATGCAAATACATTAAATGTCAATATTATTTGTAATTTTTATGATGGCAATTAGATGTTTATCCAGAATATATATAAAAAAAAAAAATTGTTAATTCAGATTAAAGTGAAAATTTTTCGAAAATTTATTATATTTCGTTTATAATGAGAAAAACTTTTTCCGATAAAACAGCTGTATACAAGAAGAGATTCAAAATAACGGTAAAAATGTGAAGAATGTTTTCATGAATTATAGAATGTTATGGTTAAATGTTTTATAAAAATGTAAAAAATTTTTTGAAAAATCAGTCCACTTTCTTATTCAAAGGCTATGTATAAAACAAAAACTGATTGAGTGATGAATTTTGCGTTGAAAAAGGGTAAGAAAGTGTTTTGAAGATCTTAACATGACCCCATGAAAAATCGTAAATAAAAGGTGTCGTTTATAAATATTAATTCCGAAAAGTAAGTGTAAATAAACGAAAGACTAACATTGTATCAAGTAGTATATAATTCTAGTAATGTAAATGTATCTTTTAACAGTATTTTCTAAAAATATGATTTATGGTAAGAAGAATTTAGAGAAAAATATTTGAAAAATAGACAGTTTTCTGAATTCATCTTTATTGAGATTAGTAAAAGGGTTTTCCTTGTAGGACATAATAAGTAAATTAAATTTTTAAATATTGTTAAGTATTTATCAACACATATAAAATCTTATCTTAAAAGTATGTATCTACGAAATGTATGAAAAATATAAGATGATTTTCTGAAATATAATATTATGAAATGTATTCTGGTATATGAATTGTCATTAATTTATTTTTTGTTAAATATGATTCACTGACTTGTATGCATAAATTTATATAAAAACAGAATGTTTGTCATATGTATATAACATACATGTAAACACTTAAAAAAATGTTTTCGTTTTTCGAGTTTCTTTATAAATAAAAAAAAGTCATACATTCGCTGTATTTTTTAAATGAAATTAAAAAATGAATGATAAATTTTTAAAAAACTTTATTCATTTTTACAACACTGGAAAAACTTCATTTATAACACTTCAGAAATTTTTTTATTCGTCTTCTTAACATTTTATGGGGTAGGGGGTGAATTAAAAAATGAAAAAAATATGTATATATATATACATATATATATATCACCTTTAAGAAATCACCTTTAAGAAGAAGAAATTTTGAAAATGATGTAAACCTATTCTTTTGTTATGTTGTAAATCAGGGGTGGCCAATACAAATGATCTTGAGGGCCACTTTGGAAATGCATCATTACGCCGCGGGCCGCATATAAAATTACACATACCCATATTAGATTTAGACCCACCATAGACATTTCATTGGAGAGAAAAATTGAAACATAATGAGTTATTATTATTGAGTTTGCTATTATTCTTACATGGGGCCTGAATTGCCGACTGGCTAGCGCTCTGACGCTCGGTACCATACGTTTCGGGTTCGAATCTCGGCGGTGCCGTGGATTTTTGTAGTAGTTCACTTTAAACCGTCCACTTTAAACCACTTTAAACCGTAGGTCCTGGTCCTTTATGACTGTTGAGCATTGGGCGTAGAGCTGACAACCCTACCCCGTAAAAAAGGAAAACATCTCTCCTCTCGAAATCTACCAGTAGGTAGACGGCCAAAGATGATGATTATTCTTACTTGTAAACATTGATAATGTAATAATAATGAACGCACATTGTAAAGAAATGAAAAACACTATAAAAGATATCAATATAAAAAATAAAAGAATGGAAATCATTAAAATATACATATTTGATTAGTGCGATAATTTTCTCCACTCTTTCATTTAGCTTTTGTAAATCGATCCCAATTTGGGTAATTGCACATCATAATTCGTGTTGCAGGTTAGCACCAATAATGTTTGAGCGTGTTTTGTGTTGGGTCTTTCAAAAAAACGTTTGTATGTCATTTGAACCAAAGGCGATAAGAACTTTTTGTGTCATATTTCTAAAACTGGAAAATTTCTCGATATATCTCTCAGAATCAATTCTTCCATATTTTCGCAAGAATAAAAAATCAAAGTTAATTTTTGTCTCATATTTTCGAAAGTTAATTTTTGAATATAGGGATGCACACATAATGCAATTTTTAATCGGTTTTCATTGCTTTTGACATTATAAAATAAATGCATTTTGCAAAAGTGTGAAAAATCTCACGGGCCGCAAAAATATTCAAGCCGCAAGATTCCCGCGATCCGCGTGTTGGCCACCCCTGTTGTAAACTGTTTATCACTAGAAATTTATGAATCAATACCCGATAATTAGTATTATACAAATGAGTACATAATAATAAGAAAAAATCGTGGATTTATCAAATCATGAAGCATAAAGATTAAAGTGCGAAAGATGAGTTAAAAGATTGAAGTTAAAAAAAAGATTAAAGTTAAAAGTTTAATGTATAACAATTTGTTCATGACTTTTCTGAAATCTCTTGACAGTATAAGATATAGGAAAATAAGATTGTAAATATATAAGGGTATAAAATGGAAACTACTTTGAAAGAAAATATTTTGAAGTTGATCAATAATATTTAATTTCATGGGGAATTAATCATAAATATTTAAAATCAATATAATATGAATAATCTAATACTATTCCTTATCAAAACATTGAATGTAAATTGAATGGTAATCGAAAAAGAGGGGAAAAAGTAAATACATAAAATTTTAATGAATCATAAAAAAACATATTTTCATCACACAAGAAGTAACGTACTTAAAATATAAATTGAATAATAGTAGAAAAAGTCATCAACAAGTCCTTAAAATTGCTGGAAAAATTAACGCAAATTTGTAACATATCATTATTATTTGCTGTTTTTAAGATCGACAATTGGATATAAATAAGATGTAAGGGTTTACTTAAATAGAATGATGGAATAGAATGTATCTTCTAGAATAGAATTTAAATATCAATGAATGTATTATTTTAGAAATAGTTGGTTAAAAGAAAGTATAAATTAATTTTATAAATATAATTAGGTTAAATGTGTGCATAGATAGAATATAATCAATTGGTTTTTTGCAAGTAAGAAGGAGGTAAGAAATTCACGCAAAAATAATGAGATACATAATTTTAACATACTTATACGTTTAGAAATGATGTTTAAATTTGTGTGTTTAGGCGTGTATTGTTTGCTTATGTGAAATAAATTCTTTAGTTAAGTATTATGATATGCATTAGTATAGAATATCTAATTTTTAGAAAATTTATCAACTATAAGTACAAGATTTGTGTATGACGGTAAGAAAAATAAATATAGGTGAAAAGGATTGGACAAATAATTAGATGTATAAAATATTTCGAATTAAAAAAGAGTTATATGAGGGTTGAGGAATTGAATTAATATAAATTTATTATGAAATTATTTTACCTGTTTTGCTTTACAAAATTATAGTAAAATTAGTGTTTATTTCTAAATGATAAAAAAATGCATTCTCAAAGATTTTTTTATCAACAAGAAGGCAATCAGAATCTAGTATGAAGGCAGAAATATCACTAGAAAAAAATTTCCTGCCTATTTGAATTAAAGTATATTTACAATAAAGAAAAAAAAATCAGCAATTTAATGTATGTAACTAATTGGTAAAACTTATATAAATTCGTAATATTTTCTTCGGGGTTGTATCTATTCTGGTATATGATATTCAAATTTTTAATAGACTTAAATGTTAAATTTTCAATACAACTGCTTTGCAGTAGTTAATATTGAGTAATGAAGTAAGTTTTGAATAACATTTTGAAGCTAATATCGTATTTAAAAAGAAATGAGAGAGGTCTTATAGAGCCCTTTTAATGTAAAACAGATTTTTGGTGTAATTAAATTTCTAATGGAATGATAAAAATGCGTTGAAAGATTCTAGGAAAAAATACTATAAATTGAAATAGGCGGAATGAAATTATAAAATGATTTAACAATCAAATTAAAAAAATATAATAAAAGCCTTTGCTGAAATAATTATCTTTAAATAAATGAATTTTGTAAAATGAAAAATAAATTTTGTAACACAATGGGGTACAATTATAAATTAAAATTAAATACATTCCTTTACGAAAATAAATTTTGTTAAATACATTAAAAGACAATCGAAACAAAAGTTGAAATTAAATATAAAAGGTATAAAAAGAAATAAAAATTATTTGAAAAATAAAATAAATTTAAAAAAAATTAAAAAATAATAATAATAAATAAATTCTTTTATCACAAAATATATTTAAAATTTAAAAAATTGAAATAAATAAAAACTTTCATTATTTATTTATTTATTGGCAAAATATATAATAATAATAAATTAAAAAGTAGATTTCTTTAGCATATAAATTTTTAGAAATTAAATAATTATCTGCATAATAAAATAAATTTGCAAAAATTAAAATAAATAAATAAACTTCATTATCAAATTTTATGCAATTATGTTAAAAAAGATAAATGAACTTCTTTATCAAATAAATTTTGTAAAATGCAACAAATATAGAAATTAAAATTAAAAATTATTTGCAAAATTAAAGAAAGTTGTTAAAACAAAAATAATAATAAAAAAATTAAATAAACTCCTTTATCATATAAATTTTGCACAATTATCAAATAAAAAAATAGAAGAATAGTTTCATATGCATCCCAAAACGTTTTACAGTACTATATCCCGTTGTTGCCACCGGGTCTCTACCAAGACGACTCTTCCTCACTTCCCGTTCAGCGCTGTTTTCTTGTGACGTCACATCCGTCACCACAAATGACAGCTCTGCAACTTATGTGCTGTAGTTTCGTACATAGGTTATTATATTTATGTGTTCCATATATCGTATATATTTATACAAATATTATTCATGTGTGCTTTAATAACTGTATAATTATTCGAGCGTTTAATTAATCTAAAACCATAGGTCTTTAGGCAATATTTTGTCTCTAATAAGCATAAGGCGAAAAACTCAAATTTCCATAAATTAAGTTTGCATAAGTTTACACATTTTGCATAAACCATCTTTATATGACTTTATTTGAAATATATTCTTAAAATATTCAAATATTCAAATTTGAAATGAATTTTTTTTTTTTGTATTATTTTAGTTTAAGTATAAAATACAAAAACCTTGGAAATATAAATTTTAATTTATATATAAAAAAATTATATATTTAAATTTATATATATATATATTTTATATATTTAAATTTATATATAAAAATATAACTGCTTTTTTACGGAAAAAAAGACGAATCTTTCTAGTTATCTAATTGAAAACGATTCAAAATTTCAGTTTAAATTTGTTTTCATTTCATGAAAAAAAAAAAAATTTTCTCATTTTTAAATTTTTGATTAGTAGGAATGGGGAAATTGAGAATCTCACAGAATTCAGTTTTAAAAAGTTAAGTGAAAATTTTAATTAAATATAAAAAATATAGTAAGGATGAAACCCCTTCTCTTTCAGCTATCTGATTGTAAACTATTCGAAAGTTGAATTTAAACATATTTTTAGAGTCTTCTGCATTTTGTTGAAATAAATATTTTCTGACTGATTTCTTTTTCATTTTGATAATGATTCACAGTGTAAGGGATGTTGTGTATTTATTTAGAATATAACAAACTGAAATATTTTGCTTGCTATGTACAATGTGAAAAAGGAATTAAGAGAGATAATACAGATTTTTAAAGTTTTTAAATTATACCCACAAAAAACTAATTTGTTTAAAATCTCGCTTATTTTATTTTTTATTTATTTTGCGAATATTGATTAAAGAATGAGTAATTAATACGTTCAGAATGATGAATTAGAACAATTCATAATTTGAAGGCGCAATTTTCGCATTATAATATTATTTTTATTTATTTAAAAATAATATTGTACGAGATGATTAGTTACAGAATAAATTTTTAAAAGATTAAAGGAAAAATTTGGCCGTTGCCAATAGTTTAAATTTTGTTATAAGGAATGTGAAAAAAAAAATGAGAGAAAAACTAAATAAATTGTTCTCTTGTTTATAATGTATATTGCTTGGTTAAAATATCAATTTTTATATTCGACTTTTAATATTTGCTTTTATATATATATTTTTACTTTTATATATCCACTGGAAGAAAAATTTTAATAATTAAATTAAATTTATTTAATTGTATTAATTGAACTAAATTGAATTTTTAATAATTAAATT
Source organism: Caerostris extrusa (assembly GCA_021605095.1). Classification (NCBI taxonomy): domain Eukaryota; kingdom Metazoa; phylum Arthropoda; class Arachnida; order Araneae; family Araneidae; genus Caerostris; species Caerostris extrusa. Next base: position 12,433 of record BPLR01008093.1, on the reverse strand, counting down.
TATTTAATTGTATTAATTGAATTAAATTGAATTTTTAATAATTAAATTTATTTTCTAATAATTAATTATTTTTTTAATAATTAATTATATTTTTTTAAAGGTTTCTTGATACATTAGTATAGTGTAATTAAATTATTAAATTATTTTATTTTCATTTAATATTATATAAGATAATTAGATTAGATTTTCATTTTTTGAGAAAAATTTAAAAGAAAATTGTAATACATTTCTAACTACATATATAATTTTAAAAATAGAAATAGTACAATATTTTATAGTTATATACATAATATAAATTTCTGGATTTTATATTGTGTCAACAACAGGATATATTCATCTAAAAAATAGTTGCTAATTTAATTTATATGTTAAAATAAAATTATTTTTGAAACGTTTTATTAAATTTTGCAGAAAAAAAAAAAGTTTTTTAATAGAAATGTTTAAACTGCAGAACGATATAGTATTATTATTAAATGAGGAATATTAAATATGACACTGAATCAACAAATTTCAACATATTATTAACTGATATTCTTATTTATAACGCATTCTATATAACAAATATTATAGATAAATTTATCAATAAAAATATTACTCAGATCTGCGAAGAAATTTGTTTTATTGAAGTCCTTTAAATATTCCAGATTATTTGACATACATTGATAACGAAAACAAATATTACTTATATACATTACATTGTAATTAAATCCATGCATATTACTGCGCCCAAAAAGGAAGACCAATTTTTTTTTTTCAAAAACTCTTTATTTATTCTTCCAAATTTATTTCATCGCCTTTAAAGTAATCCCCTCCGGACACAATTCACTTATGCCAACTTTTTTCCAATCCTCAAGGAATACTGAAAAGTCATCAGCAGGGATGGCCTTTAAAGCATGCGTCTATTCACGTTGAATCTCTACAATCGACTCAAAAAGGTGTCTCTGGAGTGGTCTTTTGAGTTAGGGAATAGCCAGAATTCGCACGGCGTGAATACGGTGGTTGTGAAACGATATGGGTTTCATTTTTGCAAATTTCACGAAGAATCAATGCTGTGGGAGCTGGCGCATTCAGTGTTTTCGGTACCAATGGAGATTTGACGCGTTTGAGGCCCAAAATGGATTTGGCCGATCCTTTTGAAATTCCAACATCAGCATCAAGGTCTCTAATTGTAAATCGACGGTTTGCAAGCACCAAATCTTGAACTTTTCGGACGTGAGCTTCGTCGGTTGAGGTTGATGGTCGACCAGAGGGCTCTTCGTCTTCAACGCGTTCTCTGCTTTCTTTGAACTGTTTTTACCACTTCTAAACATTTCTTTCCGATATAGGAATGCTCACCGAATGCCTTCTGCAACATTCTAAACGTTTTCGCAAACAAAATTTAATGCAAGCTCTTTGCTCAATTAATTCAGACATTTCAAAAATCGCCGGAATCAGCTTTAGCGTCTCACAAAGCCAAATGTAACTCAAACACTAATGAACATTTTGTCGTCAAATTTCTCATAGATGTCAAGGACAGTGCCAGTAACCTAAAAAGAAAATACAATTGAAATTCCATAATTTCCCGGAATTTTAAATTGAAAATTGTTCTTACTTTTGGACACAGTAGTACATCAAATATTTTCAAATATTTCATATGAAAATTAAGTAAGCTTAATATTTTTGGTAAGTAAAAATACAGAAAAATGGAGATAGTAATGATTAGAAAGATAATATAGAAAACATAATTTAACAATAAAAATTATTATATACCATAAAAATAATACATAAAAGAAATTTCAAACAAATTTATGAAATAATTTGTTAATGATATCAACGCTGAGGGAAAAAATATATAAATTCATACGTTTTAAAATTTTATCTTTTCAAATGCAAAACAAAGGCTAAATTTTAAATACAAAAAGTATATAACTTGTATTAATTCTGGAAATTATATAACTTGTACTTGAAAGAAGTGCATCACTGCTAAAAGAAATTGGGAAACAATTACTCATAATCTCAAGAAATAGTCATGAAATTAGAAAGATACAAATTAAGTATATCATACCATTATATAATCATATGCATATCATAATTATATATCATATATCATATATATATATATATATATATATATATATATATATATATATCATAAACTACAAGTTTAATGTTTTAAACATTTCAATCATTCATCAGAGTTTTAGTATTGGTATCCCCTGGTATCTCTCACTGATCATAATTAAATGAATCTCATGGAGATTGGCGAGTAGGAAGTAGCACATCATAATATTAACCAAACATATCAGCTAGATTTATAGCAGTTTACTTTAAATATGTGTTAATTAGATTCATTATTTGCTGTATATAGAAATTATTCATTCTTAATCAAAAGTAACTGAAGTTATTGTAAGAAATTCGATTTCAATTTAAGCGCTAGAAGAGCGACTTTGTAGGAATGAGGTGGAGGATGTTGCAGAACTTCTTCGTGAACATTCCATCTTGCATAAAGCTTTTTCCTTGATACAGGCATGACTTTAACACATTTATTGAAGATACTCGCCGATGGTAGTTCTCTTGGAAATGAGCGTCGAGAGTCACAGGGTTCACCAGCATATTTTTCAGTTCGTGTGTTGAGGACAATCCTAACACTGAAAAAGGTTTATTTTAAACTGAACAATCACTATTTTTCTTTCACAACACGCACGTCTTGAAAACCACACGATCCATCTGTTCATTTTCTCCTTGGGCATCAGTAGCATGACTTGATTACATTTATTAAAGATACTCGCCGATCGTCTTTCTTTTGGAAATGAGCGTGGACAGATAAAGGATTCACCAGAATATCATCCATTCTAGGAAGAGCAGCCTAATGCTCCTCAATCTACAGGAATGTTCTTTCTTTTTAATGAGCTCCATCAGCAGGCATAACAGTTCACTACATGCACTGTGTAGGAACATATTTCGTGTGTTGAGCACAATCCTAGCACTGCAAAATGTTGATGTTGTGCTGAACAATCACTATTTTTCTTTCACAACACGCACATGTCTTGAAACACTCACGGTCTATCTATCCATTTCATCTTTGTCCATTCCTTGATTCGGGCATCAGTAGCATGACTTGATCACGGTTATTAAAGATACTCGCCGATCGTCGTTCTTTTGGAAATGAGCGTGGACAGATAAAGGATTCACCAGAATATCATCCATTCTGGGAAGAGCAGCCTAATGCTCCTCAATCTACAGGAATGTTCTTTTTTTTCTAATGAGTTCCATCAGTAGGCATACCAGTTGCCAGCATGTACAGGGTAGGGCCATCTTTCGTGTGTTGAGCGCAATCCTAGCACTGAAAAATGTTGATGTTGTGCTGAACAATCACTATTTTTTTCTTTTGCGGCATTAACACGTCTTGACAAACTCGCTGTCAATGATTCTGCAAAATTTAACAGCTTGAAAAATTTCTTTCACTTTGATTATAAAATGAATTTGAAAAAAAAAAAATAATAATAAATTGCTACCAAATAATTTTATTTTAAATGATTTGTGTAAATAAAAAGGAATTAACAAACCAGTTTAGAATGAATTAAGTCTAATAGTATATCAATAAGAAATAAGAAAATAAACAGCACATGCTTATGAAAAATTAAGATGTTAAATGAATTACAGATTAATATAAGAACCTTGTAAAAATTAAGTAAAAATAAAAAAATAATAAATAAGATTTTACAAAATTTATAAATTTGAAAAATTTTTAAAAATTATTGCAATTTTAAAAATTTATAAATATTTTAATTAATAAAAACAATTGAATAAAATTGATAAAATAATTGATAAGAATTAGGATATTAATATTACTGGTATAAAAAGTATTTTTTAACAGCAAGAAAAAAATTTTTTTCTTAAAGATGTAAAATTTAATAATCTGAAAAAAAAACAACTACCGATCTCTTGATTTAGAAAAGTTAGTTCAGAAGAAATTGGAAACCCTCTATTCGACATACATCCAATTTAAGTGAAAAAAATATCAATTTTACCCAAAATCAGTAAATAATTATCATGCTATTTTTTTATTCTAACAGAAAAAAAAAATTATCAGCAAATTAAACCAGAGTTATAACTTTTACACCACCTTTTTGTCGTTTAACGGGTGCAAATCCACTTATATTAATAGCATTTTTATTTTATTTTATAAAAATTACTTCCTTGAAAACAGATATGTAGTCAACTAACAAAACAAAACCAAACAAATGGCAAATAAAACAACAAATAAAATAAAACAAATGTTTATAAATTTAGTAAAAAACTCGTACAAATAGGAAATTAAGTTTTACTTTGAATTTATTTTTTTCTCTGCAATATCAGAAAAGATACTAGATGCATAAAATAAAACTATAAAGTATATAACCCCAGAGCCTTCTTAGTAACATTGATACATTTCCAAAGACGAATTTAAAAAGATTCCACAAGAATTTTTATTTAGTATTTATTTATGTTGCTACTTTAACAAAACAACTAAGCCAATTAAATTTTGAAAAAATTGGCACTTTTATGTTTGACATTTTATTTTATTCTCAACTAAACGATTTTCCAATTCATTTCCCTCTACCAGTATGGCACAATTTTAATTTTAGAGAATTGAATGTTTTTACAATTATTTTTCTGTTATTATTATTATTATTTTAATTTTACAGCTTAATATATATCTGTTGTATTATATTTTGATTTAGAATGATTTAGCAGCTTCGTGGCCAAATGGATAGCGCTCTGGGTTTTGGTACCACAGGCTTTAGGTTCTAATCCTGGCTTGTTACTGGTTTGGAGTCCACTTCATGTAAGCCCCGGTCTGTTTAACTCTCGTGTGCACAACATGACTGTAGGGCGACAAACCAAACTTTAGAACGGTTTAAATTTTAGTCTGTAGGAATTATTATGTTATCCTTTTGCCTTCGCACCTGTTCAAGTTATTCAAATAATTCGTTTCATTCCAAATCCTTGTGTTGTTCTAATTATCAAGAGAAGAACTAAAAACTTTACAGTAAAATATCTGATGATAATAGAGAGTTTTTGCATAACGTTTTTTTTATCGTCCTATATATTTTTCTTCCCAGCGCGCATGCTCATAGGAAACATTGTACCTATTGCTCATGCGTATCTGTAATACTGCACTACTGAGCTATTCCTATGAGCATGAGCGCTAGGAAGAAAAATATCAGACGATAAAAAAAAAAAAAAAAAAAACTCTCTAATAATAAGAAAAATATCCTTTCCTTGTAGATTTGAAATTTATATATAAAATAATTGACATCACTCAAAATATTAGGAATACATACATTTATAAAATATTAAAATAAAAACACATTTTTACAAATTTAGCAAAAAAATCGTACAAATGGGAAATTAAGTATTACTTTGATTTTTCTGTGAAACATCAGAAAAGATATATATACATAAAATAAATATATACATAAAAGATATATATATACATTGATAAATTACCAAAGTTGAATTTTAAAAGGGTCCCTACGAATTTTTAGTTATTTATTTATATATATTACATACATAAATTATTTCATACAAAGAAATTTAAACTGTAAATTGATAACTTTCATGTAGAGACACAGTTTAAGTTTAGTAAATTTCCACCTGAAACCATTCAGTAGTAGGAAACTGGCTTCCAAATCGAAAAAACACCCCTTCCCCCACCCAGTGAGTGAATGTTCAATGGTAAAGGAGGCAGTATACTAATTACTGGTTTAACTGTTACATTCTAACGTATTTGCATTTAAGTTAATATAGAAAATTTACTTAATTAATCGGAAAAATTTTCTTGATATATTTATAGATTTTAATTGTTCACAGAAAAATGGCATGTAATGTTTCTTATTGTTAGTATTGGACAAATAACATTTTGGTTATATGATATCATACAAAACAATAAAATTTAAATAAACAATAGTTTATTTAAATTTTATTTTTTTTTATTAAATATAAATTTTAATTTAAAAAATTAAAGTTATTATTATATTATTTAAGTTATTATTATTGTTATTTAAGTTATTATTATTGTTATTTATTATTGTTATTATTTTATTTAAGTTTATTAGTTAAATTTTATTGTTCAAATAAACAATAGTTTATTTTTAAGACAAGGAAAACACTTATTAAAGCTCTGGCTATTGGTATCACAGTCTTCAGGTTTGATTCCGGGCTTGTTTGTTTGGTGATGCAGGCGGTAACTTGCATGTTTGTGAGTGGTTCGGAACCACCTTAAACTGTAGGTCTCAGTCTAATTAGCCTAAAGTGTGCATAAGGTGACCATAGAGCGACAAACCCAACCCAACACCTATTAAACACTTAATAACAGAACTAAAATATATATATATATTCAGTGAAATAAATTTATGCGTTAAAAAATGGCATCTAAAATGAAAATATTTTTATTAAATTAAATATCAGAATTAATATTCATAATGAAATTAAATTAATATAAAAAAAATTACTTACCGAGATAATTATTATTTTCTTGCTTCAACATTTAATTGTCTTTGTGATTCCACTTGCTTGGTGGCTGGGTGGTTGCTTTTTTATGGCAGTATGTAGATAACATTATTTTGTTAACAGGATTCCGTAGTAGTTTGAGAAAATTATTATCGAGAAGTTTTATTTTGTTTATAGGGCAAGGAATACACTAATAAACACATGATAACAGAATGGATGAAAAAAATAATCTATAACATTTAGAATGTAGCAAGAAACTGTTTAGGAAAAAAAAAAGCTAAAATTTAAATATTTTTCTTATAACATTTACAAAACATAAAAAAAAATTTTTTTTTTTTTTAAGTTAGTGAATAGATCAAGTCAATTTTAACCAGCTAATTTTCATGGGAATCAATTAAATAATTTTAAAAAATATTCGTTTTTTCAGCTTTAACATTTTTATTTTATTTTTTAATGGTGAAGTTTTGAAAATTCTTAGAATTGGAAGGATTTAATTCTTGGATTAATTTCACATTAGCCTCAAATCTTTCAAAATTAATAAATTAACCATTCAAAACTTTAAAAACATTAATATTTTATTACTGCATTGTAAACTAATTAAAAAAAGTAAGACTTATAAGGATATTCACGAAAATCAAGTTATGTATATTATAATTCTACTAGTATTACATTTTACTCCTACTCCTTATGGCATAATTTAAAGAACATAATATGCAAAAAAAGTCATAATATTAATGTATACTTTTAATACGTATTTAAAAACGTTTAGTACTAATTAGTGCTAACAAAATTTATAAAATTATAATAAAAATTATGATAAACAGCAAATAGAATTTTACAATTTTTACACTCAAAATCTAAAATGTTCTAATTAGCCTATGGACGTTGTATTGATTCTCACTCAATATGCTTACTATAAGACATATTATGTTATTTAATATTTTATTATGAAACATTATAGTGTTTCAATGAATATATATAGCATAATCCATAACATATTCTCATTTAATGTATTTGTTATGGAGCATACATTGGTTTCATTAAATCTACTTATTATGAGATATTCCCATTCAATCTATTATACTGTACTGTATATACTATACTACAAATGATATAATAATGTTCAAAGCATTTAAGTTATGTAAAACATCATAAAAAGCACCATAACTCCATCTTATTACTAATAAGAAGAGTATTCTATGGAATATAGAGTATTATTTGCCAAAAAAAAAAGAAAGAAAACTTATAAAACAAAAATCATTCATCTGAACTACTATGTAAAATTAATTCATAAAAAGAATATTAATTTGTAATCATAATAATTATGCTTTAATAAAAAACAAATATTAGGTAGCATCTGCAATGCATTGATATCTATACAAACAGGAAAAGTGATTGTAGGCAAAGTAAATAATGGATAAAATTTTTTTAAAATAAGGAAAGGGTTTATTTAAAAATATGTTTTAAAAAAATTATTCAGTAAAGAAAAATTGTTTCATTAAAAAAATTTCCTCTTCGAAATTTCTTTATATGAAAATCATATATTTACCAATAAAATCATTAATTAACTTTAACATATACATTTATTACTCTATAAGATAATAGAAGAAATTTTAAAAATAAAAGTACAATTAGATCAAATAAAAAATAAAATATTGAAAACAATAATATTGTAATTAAATGACTTGAAAATAATTTTAAAATTAGATTTTTTTCTTTTTATTTTATGATAAACTACTATGAATTAATAAACATATAATAATTGGTTTTACATAAAACATGTTTTAAAAGTAAATTTCACTAAATTTCAACCATTAATTGGTTTTATATAAAACATGTTTTAAAAGTAAATTTCCTAAATTTCAACCATTTGCTTATTTAGTAAAGTAATTCATTTACTTATTTAGTAAAGTAAATAGTTATAAATTAAATGAATTAAAATAAATTATACGTAAATTTGTTTGTTTATAAGCGTTATAAATAAACCGAAGGGATTATCATATTATTATGGATATTAATAAGAATATTCATTAATTTATATTAGTTTATTTTATAATAAACTAATATAAGTTAATGAATATTCCTTTTTAATGTCCATAATAACTGGTTTTACATAAATTTACTTTTAAAACAATTTCACTAAATTTCAACCAACAAAAGAAGGTAAATAACGATTTACTTATTTAGTAAAGTAAATCGTTATAAATTAAATTAATTAAAATAAATTATACGTAAATAAACCGAATTAATTAAATAAACCGAATTATATTAATTAAATAAACCGAAGGGATTATCATATAATTATGGACTTTAATAAGGAATATTCATTAATTTATATTAGTTTATTTTATAAAAAACTAATATAAACTAAAACTAAACAAACCGAAGTGATTATTATGTTACTATGGATATTAGTAAGGGATATTCATTAATTTATATTAGTTTATTATAAAATAAACTAATATTTATTATTTTATTATTATTATTATTATTATTATTATATTATTTATTATTATTATTATATTATTTATTATTATTATTATTATTATTATATTATTTATTATTATATTTATTTATTTATTATTTATCAATTTTTAAATAAACTAATATAAATTAATGAATATTCCTTATTAATGTCTATAATTTTTTTTACATAAAACATATTTTAAAATAAAATTTCACTAAATTTCAACCAACAAAAAAGTAAATAACGATTTACTTTACTAAATAGCTTAAATTATACGTAATCACTTCGGTTTGTTTATAAGTGCTATAAACAAACCGAAGTTATTATTATATTATAATAAGTAAATAATGATTTACAACAAAGAAGTAAATAACGATTTACTTTACTAAATAAATAAATTATACATAAATCATTTCGGCTTGTTTATAAGCGTTATAAACAAACGGAAGTGATTATTATGTTACTATGGATATTAGTAAGGGATATTCATTAATTTATATTAGTTTTTTATAAATTAAACTAATATTTATTATTTAATGATTTTATTATTATTTATTTTTATTAGTATTTATTATTATTAATTTAATATTATTATTATTATTATTTATTTATTTATTATTCAATAATTTATAAATAAACTAATACAAATTAATGAATATTCCTTATTAATGTCTATAATTGTTTTTACATAAAGCATGTTTTAAAAGAAAATTTCACTAAATTTCAATCAACAAAAAAGTAAATAACGATTTACTTTACTAAACAGCTTAAATTATACGTAAATCACTTCGGTTTGTTTATGAGCGAAAAACGGAACCTGCTCTTGATCGCATCCTACTTAAAAGCTTCTCAATCTGTATCTCCATCCCCTCGCATTTCTGCGTGGTACAGCAATGCGTGGATATTCATCAACACAATCTGTGTTCACCAAATGTCTTTCTAATTCTCCCAGTCCGAGACGCGCTGTGATGGCGTTTGAATCCTCAACTCGTTGAGCGCGGCGAAGTGCGGCCCTCTCTCTATTTAACCTCAGGGAATCGTGACTTACAACACCCACATCCCTCTGATGGTCCTGCAAGACATTCGCACCCTCGCCCGAATTCTGGGGATGGGCCGATAAGGGTCGTTGACGAACCGCTAATTCATCCATTGCTAACGCTCTGTCTGGTGACACATCACCTCTTATGGGGTACGGACGAATGACGGTATAAAAATCCCCACTTTCATAATCTGAATCATTGCTATCCGACATATTGTAATGAAAGCTGTGTTTTCAGTTATTAATATTTCTATCAGGAACACGACCTCTCTTCTAACTACTATTTAATCTCAAATAAATAGCAAAAAATACGTCTGTCAAAAAAAAAAAAAAAAAAAAAAAAAAAAAGATATTGGCTGTCGAATCTTCCAAGAATTTTGTTTACTTCACCAATTGAAAATTAAATAAATCTTAAAAACTGGAATATCCCTCGTTATTTTGGATTTGATCTCAAAATTCAATGCTACTAAAATTACTCGCGGAAAAAGAGTTAATTTAATTAACTAAAAATAATAATACAGAAGAAAAGAAATATATGAATTTTAATTTAATATAAATTTTAATAAATTGCAATACTACTTTAAGAAAAAAATATTATAAGTGGAAAAAAAAAGGTCTTACTTATTTTAGGACAAGGATATGGAATCCTTTTTTTTTTTTTTAAATTTAGAAAATCTTTTCTACTTTCTTTTAAGTTCTTCATACGATAATAACATTCTCAGTTTTAATATATCAATGATATAAAACTTGTGTTCGTCGCTTTTGCTCGGCACTGCACAATCGAAAATAACTGAAACGGGAAAGATTACTTCCGTGCGACCCTTTCGCTTAAAATTTCATTGGTTTCTGAGCTTTTTAAACGAAAAGTTGGTATTTACTGCGCATCCAAAAGCATGACGTCACGTGAGCCACGGTTTTCAGGAAAGCAGTGCTTTTAACTTTCTTCACAGATTTTATCTGAAGCAATAATTAAAACCGTTTTAATTCAATTCGATATAAAGTGCAATTGATGTTTCTATTTTTTTCCTTGGAAGTTTATAAATCTTAGATATTGTCCATGCGTGATAAAGTTTTTCGCAAATGACAGATTGTTTTTTAAATAAATAAATAAAAGATAACTTCCAAACTTAAGCAATGTTTCTTTCATATAAAACATTCCGCATGGCACAAATTTCAAAAATATATTTTTTACCTTTTTGATTGTCGTGAAGTTTTAAGTTCTATCAATATTAAAACAAATTGCATTTTTTGAAGCTGATTCTAAATCGATCACAATGTTTATTAGCTACGATTGATAAGCACAGAACGTTTAGGAGCCAGAAATTTTCAATTTAACATTTTACTACACAGAATACAAAACTCAGGCAAAATAGTAAATTAATAGATTACATTTGCTTTAATAAAGATAAATTGTGGCACATCCATAAAAAAGAGATGGGTAGTTGTAGCCTCTATTGCAACAGTTTAAATAAATTAAATATATCCAAAAATTTCTGTTTTTATCTCCTTACTATATATTTTTAATATTTCTAATATAGAAGAACGAATCTTAGCAGGTGAGCTAGGATTAGGGAGATAAAGACCTTATGTAGATATTGGATTAAGAAGGTGAATTTGAGAATTTGATTGGTGGTTTGAGGAGGGTTTTGAGAATTTGATTGGAGGATTGGAGGAGGATTTGAGGATTTGATGTTTGAATTGAGGAGGAGGATTTGATAGAAGGATTGAGGAGTTTGATTTGAGTACTTGATTGCTGGTTTGAAGAGATGAATTTGGGAATTTGATTGGAGGATCAAGGAGGTAGATTTGATAATTTCATTGGTGGTTTAAGGAGGGATTTGAGGATACGATTGGTGATTTGTGGAGGGGGATTTAAGAATAAAGTATGGTGGGCTAAGGCTGTCAGTGTGGTGGGCCAAGGCCGTATACAATACTTTTTTTTTTTTTCATTTGCCAGAATTTTATCTAATGTAGGCTCTACAAAGTATTTAAGAAGCATTAAGAAATTTTACACTTGCTTCTTCTCTACAAAGTACAGAAGAAACAATTAAGTAATTTTAGAAAAATTTCCATTTATAAATCATAACCAAATTTTGGAAAATAATCATATATAAACCATAATTGATTTAAGTTATCTTTCGTAATTTAACGCAATAGATGCAAAACTCTTTGTGTGTAACAAATAATATAATCCCATGAAAAAATGTAGAGACATGCAATGATGAATTTCTTTGATTTCATAATATTATTAGCTAATTTAGTACATTTTTGGACAAATAATGCTACAATTAGTTATTACTTTAGTTTGTATTTGAAAATTAATTAAAATTGCGATTCATTATTCTGTGTAACAATATTGTTTGTAATCTATAAGCGTATCGAAGTATTATAAAATGGGGCAGGTCATTTGGAAGACAATTCAGAAGAAATTCGTTTTTGCATCACGATAATGC
>BPLR01008092.1:0-83485 GCA_021605095.1 Caerostris extrusa | reverse complement strand
TTGCCACAAAACGCAAAATGTCATTGTGAGAAAAGGAGTAAAGATCTTTAAATTCTTTTGGGTATTGGAAATAAATAATATATATTTTTATAAATATCATTTTTTTCCTCAAAATTCAGATTCGTTTTCTCCTCAGATGACGGAGAATGAATGGACACATTATACTAATTAAAATTTATACATCTATTCACTTATTATTCAAAAAAATTTATCTATGTATATCAAATATATCTTAATAATATAAAATATTTTCATTACACTTGACATTTGAAAATAAAAAAATTGAGTTTTTTTGGCTTATATTTAGCTGACATATGTTATTTTGTAATGATATTAAGTTATAGTTTGATTTTGAAAAATTTTTATGTCGCTGTACAAATTCTTTTATGTTTGATGATGCATAATATAGCATCTTGAAAAGAATGAATTTATTTTATTTTGAGCATTATTACAAAAATTAATCCGAACCTAAATTTTAGAAACGTATATTTTTTTCCTCTAGATACAAGATCTCTGCGAATGAATGGACGCAGTACAAAATAGAGTTAAAAATAGAATCAATAGTAATAAATAAAATATTTTACCAAACTTACAACGTATCTTCAAAGGTTAATATTTTTTTTTTATTTGAGATCTCTTGGTTTCTTGTAGTACTATAATTCTGTGGATATTGGCAAATATTTGAATAATTATGGAATTCCAACTCACTATCCAGCTTTATTTGATTTTGTGTGTGTGAAGTAATGCGAAAGATTATACTTATTTGCAAAAAAGTATATAGTAGCTATTTCAATTCAAATTATTCAGATGTATGTCAATAAATTGCATGAAGTCGATTATTGTGTAACAATTATGAGCAACCGAGGGTTCTCATATTGAAATTTATAAGCTTTTGGGATAAATTGATAATTACGTTCTATCTCAATTTCACACTTGAGATTACACACATTAAAATTCTCAATTACACACTTTCTGACTCAATTTCACACTCAGTTTCTTTTTTTCTGGATTCCTTTTATTATACTTAACATAATAGATTCAGCATTTCTTGAATAACTTCCACTTATAACCTGTTATGCCCTTTTTTCCAATACAATAAAAAGTTATCACTATCAATGTTGTCTATTGGGAGTTGTCACCTTTTCTTCTCAAACCTGTAAGAACATTCATTAACATGTCGAAACCTGGAATGGACATGAGAACTTTCAATTGACTTCACTTGTCCAATTCTGTATCTGTACCTGGCAAAAAAAACTCAAATCTGCTAAGTCACTCCTGTCCATTTAAATTAATTTAAAAATCGATACATTTCCACGATTATTTTCCTCAAATCCTCACACACCAATATCGCTCCAACTTCTTCCTGTGGTCCATTTAGCTCCTACCTAATACAAAACAACGTCTCTTAGAGATTAAAAAGAAAAAATAAACCTCCACAGTTCATTATGGCTGAAGTGTTTTCATTTGTGTCCAAAAGTTTTCGATAAGCAACTGCGAAGTATCTTTTATCTCGCAGAAAGACCTGTCCTGACAGGCGTGTGTGTGGGCGCTGAAGAAATGGATGTTGGCAGTTCCATTTGATGCTGAATTGACAACCAGTGCGACACTGTTTCGGTCTGGGTTATCGAGTTGGAATTTGTGCCCAGAGAATGCCGCCGTCTATTTATTTATTTACCCCTGACGTCCGCCGGCCGCGTTGAGTTGGCGGGCGAAACACGGTTGTGGGTTTCGTGTTTGTAGTTAATGGAACTCGGTAAGATGTGTCAGTATTAATGGAGTAAATGTCGGATAGAATGAGTTAAGTCTCTATGTACTACTACTTTTAAAATGTATTAAATATCTTACTGTAAGAGAATTATCCTGTTCATTCATTTAAGAAACGTTTTTGATTGATGGACATTGAAATAATATTATGAAATTATTTTGATATTGTTATGTTGATAGTTTTGGATATTTTTTAGTGATTCATATAGTAGGGATGCAATGAAAATAATATGTCAAATATATCAACGAATTCATCAATTTCCCCAAGTTACATACGTCATCTGTAAAAATGCATCGTCCGTCTGTAAAAATGTATCTCTACACTTTTGACCTTTGCATAGACAAAACAAAACATTATGACCACCCCTACATTTTGCAATGAACTCTCTGGATGACGTGGAAGGCACGTGATCAGGTGGAAGTGGTATTTAACTACTGCTGGAGAGTCTGAAGAATCATTCTTTCACTTACTTCTGTGTGTGATGGGAAAGGCTGCGGATCTAAGCGACTTTGATAGAGGGCAGATTGTAATGGCTCGAAGGCTCGGAACAAGTATTTCCGAAACTGTACGACTCGTGGGTTGTTCGCGATTGACAGTTGTTAGTACTTATGCAAAGTGGATGAATGACGGTGAAACCAGCAGTGCACGACATGGTGCTGGACGTCCACACGCTATCAAAGAAAAAGGTCGTCGGAGACTGTCTCGCATGGTGAAGCAAAACCGGAGCCAGACTGTGGCTCAGCTGACAGCCCAATACAATGCAGGGCCAAGTAGAATAGTATCGGAGCACACTGTTCAGCGGACACTGTTGGATATGGGGCTACGCAGCAAACGTCCCACTCATTGTGCCTTTGCTGACCAAGCGTCATCGCCAACTGCGCCTTTGCTGGTTTGCTACAAAATGTTTCAACTCAAAAATATTATATGTTGGGATTTTATTCCAATATTCGAAATATTGAATAAATATTGAATATTGGATTAAAAATCCCAACAAAATAATATATAATATACCTAAGTATAATTATTAATATTGATTATATCAGTGTTCGTCAATATTAAGTTATTATATGTATGATTTACTTTTTAAGATGAACATTTATTCAGATTTTAAGTAGTAGTACATTACTTGATTTATTCACTTCAATGTAATTACTTTATTATATAAATATTTATATGTTGTATATGTTTGTAGATTATTATTATTTTTAAATTCTGATGAATATTTATATCTGAAAAAGTTAGTGCAGCTGTTGTACAAGGTAACAATTTTTGGTGACACTGTTGAATAAACATAAAATGATTTTTAAAAGTCATATATCATTGAATAGAATATTTTTGTAGGAATGTTAATCACCTTTTGAACATTAAATTTCTTTGAATAAATAAAAAACAAAAACAAGTTTTAATTCCTTTAAAAATTTTTATTTTCCTTTTTTAAAGTCAATTCCTACTTTTTTTTTTTTTCACTTTATTGCAGAAAGTTCTTTATAAATAATTTTCACTCATTTTTTCAAGTTTATCTGGCGCCATCTATTGGTAGATACATGCAACTTAAATCTAAAAAAAAACTAAAATTAATTAATTAGGTTTAATTACTGAATTAATATTTGAAAAACTGTATTAACATCAAAGTGTCATCCACTACAAGTTCAAAAAAATGTATTTGAACTTGAGTGGATGAATAAAACGTGTTTTATGAACGATTGAAAATTTGAACAAGATATATATAGAGAGAGTGTGAGCTAATAGAAGGAATTGAATGAAACCACTAAAACATTTAATTTTATTAAATAGTTTTGTTTAAAAAAATAAGATTATTTTTAATTTGTGCATTCATGGGGATGTTTTTAAATTACAGTTTAACATCGATTGCTTAGGAATGCTATTTTACGTGTGTATGTTTCTCTTAAAGGCAAAATAGATCCATAAATTAACTTTTAATTGATTGGGACTGTTTTTTAAAGTTGTATATTATCTATTTTTCTTACGTGTACATTTATTGATTCCGACTCGTGGCTCAGTGGCAACATGAACAGCTGGGTAACATTACGGCTGAGGTTCAAACCATAGTTGTAGACACTGTTTCAAAACGAAGAGACTCGATGGCGTTCGGAATGTTCAGCATCTTTGCCTCGTGAGTCGGACTACCTGATGGTATTTTTCCAGTTTTCTTCCCATACGATAAGCACATGTGTGGTAGATACCCATAAAAAGTCCACCCGGAAGACACTCCCCTTCTTCTTCAGAGACACGCAGACCTACCTACTACCTACAGGTAATCCTTACAAGGCTCACACAGACTGTCCTTTTTCCCTCCATCCATGAGTAGATTATTCATGGGATGACCGTCCACACTACAGGACACTGAGGATTAGACAAACCAACATTTGTTTAAACTTCAGTTCTTCTCATTGCATTTCTCATTATTCACGTAATTCAAGTCGTTGAATTACCTCTCATTAGTTTATCATTTTATCTATAATTTTAGCATATTTTCTGTATATTGCATCGTAGAATATAATATTGTTACATTTTAACAATAACCTCTAATAGAAAATTTATTGTTTTTTCTTGATATCTTTTCTGAAGTTTTGTAGTATATATTGAAAATGAACACTGACGGTGATACCATCATATACATAAGTAGCATGCTTAGTAAGATAAAAAGAGGAAAATATTGAAAAACTTGTTATTTATTTAATGTAATATAATGTTATAAATCCTTATCATTCACGATTCTCACTTAAAACAAATCAGATTCACCAATCGAAATTCATTATTTAGAATACACAAAAATGATGAAAGAGGCTGCTTTTTACCAATGTAAATGAAAGATAACATCCGTGGAAAGATATTCCTTTGTATCCTATTACCAAGATTATTTTCAACCGATCGATAATTTTATTAACACCTTCGTCTTTTATTGAACTTGGATAATATTCCGTTGGGAAGATATCCATTCATGCCGATTATAATGCTGTTATCTGATAAGAGGCAGGAAGGATTTGCAAACAAGAGAATAAAAATTAAAACAGATCAGATAATACTTTGTCGTGGATACGATATCCATTCTCTATTGGAGTGCTACGAAGTGCAAGTTCCGAGATAATATCTTCATTGTTCTCTGTTATAGGAAATCAATTTTCAGCAAGTTCTTTTTTGTGTAATTGGGAAAAATCTCGCAGCATGCTGCATTTGAAAATCGAAATCTTGTAATCTTTAGATTAATCCTGAGAGTGCGATCGCTGTAAGTGATATCTGATTTAATAAGAAAAGGTGCGGATATTTTTCAATTTGGGATTCTTCATTTTTTTTTAAATTTTCAATAAGTACGGTGTTGTTTCTGATTTCAAGTAATGTGAGTAGTTGCCAAGACGAACTAGATATATTTTTAAATTGAATTTTTGGACTAGGGAAAATGTACTATATAATGTAATTGATAAATAGTTTTCGATAGTAAGTATTAGTATAAAAATACTTTTCCTGTAGATGAATGTTTAGAATTTATTACGATTTTCCATTTGTTTTGTACTTTAAATGTTGTTTCCTCTTTTAATATATGAGCTTTTTACTTAAAAAAAAATTATCTTATGAGTATTAATATTTAAACTTGTCAAAAGAATATGCACTGCTCCTTTTGTATAAATTAATCTGTCAGGTGAACTTTTTTTTCCAAAAGCAAAAAAAGGGTGCCACAGGTTTCAAATTCGTGTCCGGTGATGCCATGGATGTTTAATAACGGTTCGAATCCATTTTAAACCATAGGTACCATTTACCATTTTATCAATATCAATACCATTTTAAAACCACAGGTAGGGCGATGGGCGTATGCCTGACAACCTTACCTCAAAAATAAAACATCTCATGTCTGGAAATTTGCCAATATGCAGACGGCTTTGCCCAAAACACGGGCTGTTGCGCCAATGAAGAACACGAATTATATTTTATATACATGCCTCGTAAAATATAATATTGTTACATTTTAACAATAATCTCTTGTAGAAAATTTATTAATGGTTTTTCTTGGCATCTTTTCAGAAGTTTTGTGGTTTATATGGAAAAGAAATACAAATGAGCACTGATGGAGATACCATCATAAACATAAGTAACATGCTTAGTAAGATAAAAAAAAGAGGGAAAATATTGAAAACTTGTTATTTATTTAATGTAATAAATCCTTATCTCCAAGATTCTCACTTAAAACAGATTCAGGCAATCGAAATTCATCATTTAGAGTACACAAAAATGATGAAGAGGCTACTTTACCAATGCAAATCAAAGATAAGATCCCTGGAAAGGATTCCCTATTACCAAGATTATTTTTCACCGATCGATAATTTTATTAACACCTTCGTATTTTATTGAACTTGGGTAATATTCCGTTGGGAAGATAACCATTCATGCGATTATAATGCTCTTATCTGATAAGAAGCAAGAGCAGGAAGGATTTGCAAAAAAGAGAATAAAAATTAAAAAGATCAAAGATCACCGTGGATACGATATCCATTTTCTATTGGAGTTCTACAAGTGCAAGTTCCGAGATAATATCTTCATTGTTCTCTGTTATAGGAAATCAATTTTCAGCAAGTTCTTTTTTGTGTAATTGGGAAAAATCTCGCAGCACGCTGCATTTGGAAATCGAAATCTTGTAATCTTTAGATTAATCCTCAGAGTGCGATCGTTGTAAGTGATATCTGATTTAATAAGAAAAGGTGCGGAGATTTTTCAATTTGGGATTCTTTTTTTTATTTTTAATAAGTACTACAATGATTTCAAAGTAATGTAGTAATGTAGATTAGTTGATACGAAGAACTAGATTTTTTAAATTGAATTTTTTGACGAGGAGAAATGTACTATACAAAGTAATTGTTAAATATTTTTCGACAGTAAGTAGTAGTATAAAATACTTTTCCTGTAGATTAATTTTAGAATTTATTGCGATTTTCCATTTTTTTTTTGTCCATTAAATATTGTTTCGTCCCTTAATATTAATGTATTTTTACATAAAATAAAAGATACCTTATTAGTATTAACATTCAATCTTGTCAAAATAATATTAAATACTCATTTACATTAATCGTGTATAGTAAACTGCCCTGAAAATTTGTTTCCAAAGGTAAAAAGAAGGGTGACAGATGGGCGAGTGACTAGCGCTGTTGCAATCGGTGCCACAAGTTTCAGGTTCGAGTCTCGGCGAGTTCGAGTCATACTGGATGTTTGTAGCGGTTCAGAATTTACTTTTAACCATAGGACTCGATATAATTTGAAGTCGAGCGTTAGGCGTAAGGCTGACAACCCTACCTCGTAAAGAGAAAAACATCTCCTATCAAGAAATTTGCCAGTAGGCAGACGGCCTTGGCCTATCATGAGTCTGTTGCGCCAATGAAGAAGAAGAGTTATATTTCCATGAGTACATATGGGCTCGTGGGCTTGGACTAGATGTGCCAAGTGGAATAAGAAACAACAACAATAACAGAATTACATTTTATATACATGCATGCATCGTAAAATATAATATTGTTACATTTTAACTGTAGTCTCTTGTGTGAAAATTTATTAAAGGTTGTTCTTGCTATATTTTCTGAAGTTTTGTGGTTTATATGGAAAAGAAATACAAAATGAACACTGATGGAGATACCATTATAAACATAAGTAGCTTGCTAAGTAAGATAAAAAAGAGGAAAATATTGAAATCTTGTTATTTATTTAATGTAATAAATCCTTATCCACCAAGATTTTCACTTAAAACAGATTCAGGTAATCCGAAATTCATCATTTAGAGTACACAAAAATGATGAAGAGGCTACTTTTTACCAATGTAAATAAAAGATAAGATCCGTGGAAAGATATTCATTTGTATCCTATTACCAAGATTATTTTCAACCGATCGATAATTTTATTAACACCTTCGTCTTTTTATTGAACATGGATAATATTCCGTTGGGAAGATATCCATTCATGCCGATTATAATGCTCTTATCTGATAAGAAGCAAGAGCAGGAAGGATTTGCAAACAAGAGAATAAAAATTAAACCTATCAGATAATACTTCACCGTGGATACGATATCCATTTTCTATTGAGTGCTACGAAGTGCAAGTTCCGAGATAATATCTCCATTGTTCTGGCATATAGGAAATCAATTTTCAACAAGTTCTTTTTTGTGTAATTGGGAAAAATCTCGCAGCATGCTGCACTTGGAAATCGAAATCTTGTAATCTTTAGATTAATCTTCAGAGTGCGATCGTTGTAAGTGATATCTGATTTAATAAGAAAAAGGTGCGGAGATTTTTCAATTTGGGATTCTTCTTTTTTTATTTTCAATAAGTTCATAGTAGTTTCTGATTTCACGTAATATAGATTAGCTGCGACGACGAACTGAATAGAAAAACAAATTATAGATATTGAATATTTGGACTAGAGGAAATGCACTGTACAAAGTAATTGTTAAATATCTTCGATAGTAAGTATTAGTATAAAATACTTTCCCTTTTTCCCGTAGATTAATTTTTAAAATTTATTGCGATTTTCCATTTGTTTTGTACTTTAAATACTGTTTCCTTTAATATATGTGCTTTTTAAGTAAAATAAAAATTATCATAAGAGTATTAAAAGAATGAAGAAATACTCATTTTTTATAAGCGGCCTAGTTGCCAAGGGGCTAACGCTCTGCCTTTGGTATCACAGGTTCGAATCCTGGCGGTGGCATAGATGTTTGTCAGCGGTTCGGAATCCACTTTAAACTGTAGGTCCCGGTCTGTTTAGCCCAAAATGTGCACAAAATGACCGTAGAGCAACAAGCCAAACCTTTTTGTATAAATTAAACTGTCTCCTGAAAAAAAGTTTCAAAACTAAAAAGGGGGTCTCCAGCCCTCCAGCCCCAGCTCTCCAGCCCTCGGTACAACTACAGGGTATAACAATTTTACAACGGCACAACAATGTTCTCCTCTTACAAGGAAGGGTCGGTACCTCAAACTCTACCTTGTAAAAGGAAAACATCTCATGTCTCAAATTCTGCCAGTAGGCAGGCTGCCTTGGCCCACCATGGGGCTGTTGCGCAAAAGAAGAAGGAAAAGAAGTTTCATATTTGACCCATGAGAAAAAAAAACATAATTTGGTATATTTTTAGTCTGTGTTAATATTTTGTTTGTCTTTTCCCCTTTTTTATTTACACATTTCTTAATTTGATTGGCTTTTTTTCATCATGTGGATCATTTATACTTTCATCTTTCTTTTTTTTATCATTTTCAAATGAGATTATTTAAGTGTTCTCCGCCACTTGATTTTTTAATGCTGCCTGATGGCCAGTTGGCTAGTGCGCACAGTCTTTAGGTTCGAACCGTGGAGGTGGCATGGAAATTTGTGAGTGGTTCGGAATCTACTGTAGGTAGGTTCCGGTCTAATTAGCCGAAAGAGTGCACAAAAATGATCGTAGAGAAACAAACCAAACCGACCATTCATTAAATCGTCGATTTCAATGTTTGCATGCACATTTTTAATTTGTTTGGTTTATTTTCATCATGTGGTTAATTTATAGTTTCATATTTTTTTTATTTTATCTTTTTACATTTGAGACTGTTTACATTTTTTCATCACTTCATTATTTACATAGCCGATTTCAATGTTTTACTTGCACATTTCTTAATTTGTTTTGCTTGTTTTTTCATCATGTGAATCGTTTATACTTTCATCTCTTTTTTTTTTTTACAAATGAGATTGTTTGCCTTCATTACTTCATTCTTTAAATAGCTGATTTCAATGTTTTATTTGTAGCATTTATCTGTTTCATTTTCAAATTGCTTCAATTAACTTTTCTTTATCATGAATCTGGCTCGTCTCAATATCAAATGATTTAATTCAATTTTTTCCATCTATCTTCACTTGTTGAAAAACATTAATTAATTTGACTATTTTCCCAAACTGTGATTAATTAAAGCTCCTTTGTTAACAATTCAATTGGTCAATTAATTTAGTTCTTTTGCTAAACATGCAAATCTTTTTTATTTTACCCTAAGGGTCCATTCTACAAAAGATTTGTTGTTGATTTTCTTTAAACTTTTAGGTAACAATAGCTACAATTGTATATAATTTATGAATGGATTTTGTTATACATGACTTTCGACTTTAAAATGTGCTATTTTGTATTTTATAATTCATCATAGGTATTTCTCGTGGGCTCCATCAATTTATTAAAATTAAAGAGTTTGTAGTCTTGATTCACTTTTCTGTTGGAGTAAAAATAATCACTACATCTTCCTTGGCATCTTACCATATCTAGTATTACTCCCTGTAATTAACACGTTAAAACGAATTAAATTTATTTATCAATAGATGTATCTGTGGTTCTCTATAGAAAATTTCCGATCTAATAATAATTGTAGATAGTTACAAGAAAAGAAACAGTTATCGCATTGTTAAATTTTTAATTAAAAATTTGAAATACCCAAAGTTATAGAATGAATTTTATTAAATAATGTGCCGAAAATAGCCCAAGTATTTCAGTATCAAGATTTTTTTTTTTAAAGAATAATTAACTTACTTTGATTTTTACTTCATTCATTTAAAAATATTACTCGCAGAATAGGCCAGTACAAAAAAATTAAGAACTCCTAATTTGGAAAAATGAAGTAACGAATTTTGCATGTAAAAATCGGGATTAAGCCTTTGATTTAAGATTTTTTTTTCATGCCTTATTATTTATACTGTACATTTATTTACAGTACATTTATAAGTAGTGCCTTTAAAAGAATTTTAAAAAAAGATGAAATATATATATGCATTTTATGCCAAATGTTAAATAAGTAAGTTAGTGACAATATTTTGAGAATCAATTGTTTATGTACTTCTCGGTTTTATAAGAGTTATTTTATATCATCATTGTACTTATAGAAATCGTAATTTTACGAAGTATTTAATTTATTTTTGTATTTTGCCTATAAATAATTATTAATCCATTTTTGTATTTTGTCTATAACTATTTCCATTTTAAATACAGGGTGATTATAATTAAAGTCCCACTTCCAAAATTCTCAAAAAAAAAAAAAAATCACTCGTCACAATGAGTTCAAATTTGAATTGAAGATACTTGAGAAAGGGAAACGGTACGGCATCAAAAAAGAAACGTTATGAAGTATATTAATACATGGCGCTGTAAGCGGCATAAAGAAAGTGAATTCGGCGCCACATTCCGGAGCTTGGCGGCCGGCCTCCGTATGGAATTATCCCCCATTAAACCAACTGTAGTGTTCAAGGTGATTGATTATTTCGTTTTTGATGGAAAAAATGACTTCCAAGCCATTCAACAGTTGTGACACTATTAGTGGAAAGTCCATCCACCACGGCAAGTTCATACCAAATTGGATGGGAAAACTCAGTGGTACTTTTTTTTTTAGAATTTTTTTTTTTAAATGCCATACCGTTTTCCCCCTCCTTCATTTATCTACAGTTCAAATTTGAACTCATTGTGACGAGTGGTCCTTTTTTACAGTATTTTGAAAATGCGACTTTAATTATAATTACCCTGTATATATGTGTGCATTTTTTTTTTTTTTCTTTCAATATGCACAGATTTTTATCTAAAGAGTACGTTAGCGGTAAAAAGATCTTATTAGAATATGAACACTTATTTAAAAAATTATTCAATATTTTAAAAATTCATTCTAGTCATGAATTAATGTTATTTAGAAAATATTTTACTTTTTTTCCTATTGTTGCAAATAAGATTGAAAGTAAATAATCCAATGAATCAATTTATTCTAATAAACAAATTTAATAAAGCTTTTTAGGTTACTTTTATACTATGAATTGTTTAATCTTACTTTTCAGTTTGTAAAAAAGAAATCTAAGTTGTTCAATTATGCATTCAGATGAATATAGCATCAACCTAATGCATTTCCGTTTCATATAATTCATTTATAATGAATCCAAAATCAATTACAAAATTTTATATTCATGATTCATGAAGAATTTTCTTTACCATCTTACAAATCTTTAATCAAGAAACGTGAGAAAGATTCTCGAATTCCAAACCCAATTAAATTTCTATCATTATCGAAATTTCGAATTGAATTTTCCCTATCTCACCTTTTCTTCTGCTTTCCCTCGATTAAATCATCTCGTTCTAATGAGATGCCAAAAGATAATTCAAAGAGCGCAGAAAAGTTCTCAACTTTCTCATTATATTAGTTAATGTGTTAGTATTGTTATAATTATTGTTATTACGGCTGGCAAATCAGAGCCTAAAATCTTATCACTACAAATGCCTTCAATTCTTAATTGAATTTGTTGAAACTATTTTGGTATTATTACTTTTTTTCCCTTATTTTCCCCATTTCGTCCTGATATTAATTCTATTTCCTAAATTCTGGAAAAGAAATGAAAATGGATTTATTTTGGTATAATTATTCCCATTGGCAGAGTTATTATGCAGAGGGGCAAATAAGATTTTCATGCTCGAATTGTGTTTAGATTAATTCATCTGGGAAATGATTTTAGGGTCGTGGGAGTGTTAATGCTATAAACAAACATAATTTGGAGTAGTGATTGAGTGATTTCAATCTAATTTAATTAATTCCTATTCTAGAGCACTTGAATAGTACATTTTAGAACACAGAATCTAATTCAAAGTATTAAATTGACCGTAAAGAATTAAATTAGAATTAATTTTATCTTTTCAAATCTTAAAAATGATTTATCAGTTGTTCAATTATGCATATTTTTATGAATATAGCATCAACTTAATGCATTTCCGCTTCATATAATTGATTTAAGTCCAAAATCAATGACATAAAGAATTAATAAATTCATTATGTCATCTTAAGCAGTATATACGTAAGGCTAAAAGTGTTTTATCCTGCTATATTGAAATCCGTGTAAAATTTAAATTATCTTCAAAATGCTCTCTGCTAGATAATTTGAATAGAATAAATTAGATTATACACTATTTTCAACATTTCCGAAGATTCAGTCCTAATTCAAGTTTAACATTATAAGTCCAGGACTTAGTCGTCTTCTATTAATATGAAAAGGCGAATATCTTGATGTGGATCATAAGTGAGATAAATGTGATACATATGACCTGAAATTTTTGTATCTTAGTCAGTTAAACAAATTTGAAAAAAAAATACATTGTAAATTAGACAAGTTTGAAAAAAAAATATAAAAATAGCATTGCATTTGAATTTCTTTTAAAGTAACTGGACATTTGAAGATGCCAGTATATTGAACACATCTGATCTTCTGCAAAAAGT
Organism: Caerostris extrusa; assembly: GCA_021605095.1. Classification (NCBI taxonomy): domain Eukaryota; kingdom Metazoa; phylum Arthropoda; class Arachnida; order Araneae; family Araneidae; genus Caerostris; species Caerostris extrusa. The sequence goes on along the minus strand of BPLR01008092.1, from coordinate 70,473 downwards.
ATTAAAATAAATAACCCAATGAATCAATTGATTCTAATAAAAAAATTTAATAAAACTTTTTAGGTTACTATTCTACGATGAAATGTAGTTTTATCTTATTTTCAGTTTGTAAAAAATAACTCTCAGTTGTTCAATTATGCATTCAAGTGAATACTAGCATCACCCTAATGCATTTTCCGCTTCATGTAATTCATTTAAGTCCAAAATCAATTACAAAATTTTACATTCATGAAGACTTTTCTTTACCTTCTTACAAATCTTTAATCAAGAAACGTGAGAAGGATTCTCGAATTCAAACCCAATTAAATTTCTGTCATTATCGAATTTTCGAATTGAATTTTCCCTATCTCACCTTTTCTTCTGCTTTCCCCTCGATTAAATCATCTCGTTCTAATGAGATGCCAAAAGATAATTCAGAGAGCCCAGAAAAGTTCTCAACTTTCTCATTATATTAGTTAATGTGTTAGTATTGTTATAATTATTGTTATTACGGCTGGCAAATCAGAGCCTAAAATCTTATCACTGCAAATGCCTTCGATTCTTAATTGAATTTGTTGAAACTATTTTGGTATTATTACTTTTTTCCCTCTATTTTCCCCATTTCGTCCTGATGTTAATTCTACTTCCTAAATTCTGGAAAAGAAATGAAAATGGATTTATTTTGGTATAATTATTCCCATTGGCAGAGTTATTATGCAAACGGCAAAATAAGATTTTCATGCTCGAATTGTGTTTAGATTAATTCATCTGGGAAATGATTTTAGGGTCGTGGGAGTGTTAATGCTATAAAACAAACATAATTTGGAGTAGTGATTGAGTGATTTCCAATCTAATTTAATTAATTCCTATTCTAGAGCAATTGAATAGTACATTTTAGAACACAGAATCTAATTCAAAGTATTAAATTGACCGTAAAGAATTAAATTAGAATTAATTTTATCTTTTCAAATCTTAAAAATGATTTATCAGTTGTTCAATTATGCATATTTTCATGAATATAGCATCAACTTAATGCATTTCCGCTTCATATAATTGATTTAAGTCCAAAATCAATGACATAAAGAATTAATAAATTCATTATGTCATCTTAAGCAGTATATAGGTAAGGCTAAATGTGTTTTATCCTGCTATATTGAAATCCGTGTAAAATTTAAATTATCTTCAAAATGCTCTCTGCTAGATAATTTGAATAGAGTAAATTAGGATTATACACTATTTTCAACATTTCCGAAGATTCAGTCCTAATTCAAGTTTAACATTATAAGTCCAGGACTTAGTCGTCTTCTATTAATATGAAAAAGGCCAATATCTTGATGTGGATCATAAGAAAAGTGAGATAAATGTGATACATATGACCTGAAATTTTTGTATCTTAGTCAGTTAAACAAATTTGAAAAAAAATACATTGTAAATTAGACAAGTTTGAAAAAAAAAAAAAAAATAGCATTGCATTTGAATTTCTTTTAAAAGTAACTGGACATTTGAAGATGCCAGTATATTGAACACATCTGATCTTCTGCAAAAGTATTAAAATAAATAACCCAATGAATCAATTGATTCTAATAAAAAAATTTAATAAAACTTTTTAGGTTACTATTATACGATGAAATGTAGTTTTATCTTATTTTCAGTTTGTAAAAAATAACTCTCAGTTGTTCAATTATGCATTCAAGTGAATACTAGCATCACCCTAATGCATTTCCGCTTCATGTAATTCATTTAAGTCCAAAATCAATTACAAAATTTTACATTCATGAAGACTTTTCTTTACCTTCTTACAAATCTTTAATCAAGAAACGTGAGAAGGATTCTCGAATTCCAAACCCAATTAAATTTCTGTCATTATCGAATTTTCGAATTGAATTTTCCCTATCTCACCTTTTCTTCTGCTTTCCCCTCGATTAAATCATCTCGTTCTAATGAGATGCCAAAAGATAATTCAGAGAGCCCAGAAAAGTTCTCAACTTTCTCATTATATTAGTTAATGTGTTAGTATTGTTATAATTATTGTTATTACGGCTGGCAAATCAGAGCCTAAAATCTTATCACTGCAAATGCCTTCGATTCTTAATTGAATTTGTTGAAACTATTTTGGTATTATTACTTTTTTTTTCCTCTATTTTCCCCATTTCGTCCTGATGTTAATTCTACTTCCTAAATTCTGGAAAAGAAATGAAAATGGATTCACGTTGGTATAATTATTCCCATTGGCAGAGTTATTATGCAAACGGCAAAATAAGATTTTCATGCACGAATTGTGTTTAGATTAATTCATCTGGGAAATGATTTTAGGAAAATGGGAGTGTTAATGCTATAAATAAACATAATTTGGAGTAGTGATTGAGTGATTTCCCTTCTAATTTAATTAATTCCTATTCTAGAGCACTTGAATCGTATGTTTTAGAACATAGAATTGAATTCAAAGTATTAAATTTACCGTAAAGAATTAAATTAGAATTAATTTTTATCTTACATTTCAGTTTGTAAAAAGATTTCTCAGTTGTTCAATTATGCTTTCAGTTGAATATAGCATCAATCTCATGTTATGTTTGCTCCATATAATTCATTTAAGTGTGACATAAAATGATGTTATAATCAATTAATAAATTCAGTATACCATCTCAGGTGTATACGTAAGGCGAAAAGCGTTTCATCCTACTTTATTCAATTCTGTGTAAACTTTGAAGAGGTTTCTAAATATTCTCTACTATATAATTTGAATACATTAAAGTATGTTATTACACTATTCTCCACATTTTCAAAGATTCAGTTCTAATTCAAATTCAACAATATAAGTCTAGAACTTAGTAGTCTTCTATTAATATGAAAATGCCAATTTCGTGTTGCGGATCATAAGAAAAGTAAGTTAGAAAAATTTCAGATAATATATATCATGTTTATCTTAGTTAATGAAAAAAATTTAAAAACAATATTATGAATGTGATGAATTTAAAAAAATAAATCTCAAAAAAGCATTGTATTTCCATTTATTTTAACTAAATGGTCATTTGGAAATGTCCGTGTATTTAACACATCTGATCTTCTGCTAGTAATATTAAAAATAAATAATCCAATGAATCAATTTATTCTAATATACAAATTTAATAAAACTTTTAGGTTACTATTATACGATGAAATATTGTTTTATCTTACATTCCAGTTTGTAAAAAAGAATCTCGTTTATTCAATTATGCATTCAGATGAATATAGCATCAACCTAATTCATTTCCGCTTCATATAATTCATTTAAGTCCAAAATCAATTACAAAATTTTATATTCATGAAGACTTTTCTTTACCATCTTACAAATCTTTAATCAAGAAACGTGAGAAAGATTCTCGGATTCCAAACCCAATTAAATTTCTATCATTATCGAAATTTCGAATTGAATTTTCCCTATCTCACCTTTTCTTCTGCTTTCCTCGATTAAATCATCTCGTTCTAATGAGATGCCAAAAGATAATTCAGAGAGCCCAGAAAAGTTCTCAAATTTCTCATTATATTAGTTAATGTGCTAGTATTGTTATAATTATTGTTTTTACGGCTGGCAAATCAGAGCCTAAAAATCTTATCACTGCAAATGCCTTCGATTCTTAATTTATCAATTTGTTGAAACTATTTTGGTATTACTACTTTTTTCCCTCTATTTTCCCCATTTCGTCCTGATGTTAATTCTACTTCCTAAATTCTGGAAAAGAAATGAAAATGGATTTATTTTGGTATAATTATTCCCATTGGCAGAGTTATTATGCAAACGGCAAAATAAGATTTTCATGCACGAATTGTGTTTAGATTAATTCATCTGGGAAATGATTTTAGGAAAAAACTGGGAGTGTTAATGCTATAAATAAACATAATTTGGAGTAGTGATTGAGTGATTTCCCTTCTAATTTAATTAATTCCTATTCTAGAGCACTTGAATCGTATGTTTTAGAACATCTGGCAAATCAGAATATTAAAAATAAATAATCCAATGAATCAATTTATTCTAATATACAAATTTAATAAAACTTTTAGGTTACTATTATACGATGAAATATTGTTTTATCTTACATTCCAGTTTGTAAAAAAGAATCTCGTTTATTCAATTATGCATTCAGATGAATATAGCATCAACCTAATTCATTTCCGCTTCATATAATTCATTTAAGTCCAAAATCAATTACAAAATTTTATATTCATGAAGACTTTTCTTTACCTTCTTACAAATCTTTAATCAAGAAACGTGAGAAAGATATAGGAAGAACTGGCAAATCAGAGCCTAAAATCTTATCACTGCAAATGCCTTCGATTCTTAATTGAATTTGAATCTGGGAAATGATTTTAGGAAAATGGGGAGTGTTAATGCTATAAATAAACATAATTTGGAGTAGTGATTGAGTGATTTCCTTCTAATTTAATTAATTCCTATTCTAGAGCACTTGAATCGTATGTTTTAGAACATAGAATTGAATTCAAAGTATTAAATTTACCGTAAAGAATTAAATTAGAATTAATTTTATCTTACATTTCAGTTTGTAAAAAAGATTTCTCAGTTGTTCAATTATGCTTTCAGTTGAATATAGCATCAATCTCATGTTATGTTTGCTCCATATAATTCATTTAAGTGTGACATAAAATGATGTTATAATCAATTAATAAATTCATTATACCATCTCAGGTGTATACGTAAGGCGAAAAGCGTTTTATCCTACTTTATTCAATTCTGTGTAAACTTTGAAGAGGTTTCTAAATATTCTCTACTATATAATTTGAATACATTAAAGTATGTTATTACACTATTCTCCACATTTTCAAAGATTCAGTTCTAATTCAAATTCAACAATATAAGTCTAGAACTTAGTAGTCTTCTATTAATATGAAAATGCCAATTTCGTGTTGCGGATCATAAGAAAAGTAAGTTAGAAAAATTTCAGATAATATATATCATGTTTATCTTAGTTAATGAAAAAAATTTCAAAACAATATTATGAATGTGATGAATTTAAAAAAATAAATCTCAAAAGGCATTGTATTTCCATTTATTTTAACTAAATGGTCATTTGGAAATGTCCGTGTATTTAACACATCTGATCTTCTGCTAGTAATATTAAAAATAAATAATCCAATGAATCAATTTATTCTAATATACAAATTTAATAAAACTTTTAGGTTACTATTATACGATGAAATATTGTTTTATCTTACATTCCAGTTTGTAAAAAAGAATCTCGTTTATTCAATTATGCATTCAGATGAATATAGCATCAACCTAATTCATTTCCGCTTCATATAATTCATTTAAGTCCAAAATCAATTACAAAATTTTATATTCATGAAGACTTTTCTTTACCATCTTACAAATCTTTAATCAAGAAACGTGAGAAAGATTCTCGAATTCCAAACCCAATTAAATTTCTATCATTATCGAAATTTCGAATTGAATTTTCCCTATCTCACCTTTTCTTCTGCTTTCCCTCGATTAAATCATCTCGTTCTAATGAGATGCCAAAAGATAATTCAGAGAGCCCAGAAAAGTTCTCAAATTTCTCATTATATTAGTTAATGTGTTAGTATTGTTATAATTTTTGTTATTACGGTTGGCAAATCAGAGCCTAAAATCTTATCACTGCAAATGCCTTCGATTCTTAATTGAATTTGTTGAAACTATTTTGGTATTATCAATTTTTTTTTTCCTTATTTTCCCAATTTCGTCCTGATGTTAATTCTATTTCCTAAATTCTGGAAAAGAAATGAAAATGGATTCACGTTGGTATAATTATTCCCATTGGCAGAGTTATTATGCAAAGGGGCAAATAATATTTTCATGCACCAATTGTGTTTAGATTAATTCATCTGGGAAATGATTTTAGGATCGTGGGAGTATTAATGCTATAAATAAACATAATTTGAAGTAGTGATTGAGTGATTTCCCTTCTAATTTAATTAATTCCTGTTCTAGAGCACTTGAATCGTATGTTTTAGAACATAGAATTGAATTCAAAGTATTAAATTGACCGTAAAGAATTAATTTTATCTTACATTTCAGTTTGTAAAAAAGATTTCTCAGTTGTTCAATTATGCATTCATTTGAATATAGCATCAATCTCATGTATTTTTGCTCCATATAATTAATTTAAGTGTGACATAAAATGATGTTATAATCAATTAATAAATTCAGTATACCATCTCAGGTGTATACGTAAGGCGAAAAGCGTTTCATCCTACTTTATTCAATTCTGTGTAAACTTTGAAGAGGTTTCTAAATATTCTCTACTATATAATTTGAATACATTAAAGTATGTTATTACACTATTCTCCACATTTTCAAAGATTCAGTTCTAATTCAAATTCAACAATATAAGTCTAGAACTTAGTAGTCTTCTATTAATATGAAAATGCCAATTTCGTGTTGCGGATCATAAGAAAAGTAAGTTAGAAAAATTTCAGATAATATATATCATGTTTATCTTAGTTAATGAAAACAATTTCAAAACAATATTATGAATGTGATGAATTTAAAAAAATAAATCTCAAAAAAGCATTGTATTTCCATTTATTTTAACTAAATGGTCATTTGGAAATGTCCGTGTATTTAACACATCTGATCTTCTGCTAGTAATATTAAAAATAAATAATCCAATGAATCAATTTATTCTAATATACAAATTTAATAAAACTTTTAGGTTACTATTATACGATGAAATATTGTTTTATCTTACATTCCAGTTTGTAAAAAAGAATCTCGTTTATTCAATTATGCATTCAGATGAATATAGCATCAACCTAATTCATTTCCGCTTCATATAATTCATTTAAGTCCAAAATCAATTACAAAATTTTATATTCATGAAGACTTTTCTTTACCTTCTTACAAATCTTTAATCAAGAAACGTGAGAAGGAGTCTCGAATTCCAAACCCAATTAAATTTCTGTCATTATCGAATTTTCGAAATGAATTTTCCCTATCTCACCTTTTCTTCTGCTTTCTCCTCGATTAAATCATCTCGTTCTAATGAGATGCCAAAAGATAATTCAGAGAGCCCAGAAAAGTTCTCAACTTTCTCATTATATTAGTTAATGTGTTAGTATTGTTATAATTATTGTTATTACGGCTGGCAAATCAGAGCCTAAAATCTTATCACTGCAAATGCCTTCGATTCTTAATTGAATTTGTTGAAACTATTTTGGTATTATTACTTTTTTTTTTTCCCCTTATTTTCCCCATATCGTCCTGGTGTTAATTCTATTTCCTAAATTCTGGAAAAGAAATGAAAATGGATTTATGTTGGTATAATTATTCCCATTGGCAGAGTTATTATGCAAAAGAAGGGGCAAATAAGATTTTCATGCACGAATTGTGTTTAGATTAATTCATCTGGGAAATGATTTTAGCGTCGTGGGAGTGTTAATGCTATAAATAAACATAATTTGGAGTAGTGATTGAGTCATTTCCAATCTAGTTTAATTAGTTCCTATTCTAGAGCACTTGACTGGTACATTTTAGAACACAAAATTGAATTCAAAGTATTAAATTGATCGTAAAGAATTAAATTAGAATTAATTTTATCTTACTTTTTAGTTTGTAAAAATGGACTCTCAGTTGTTCATTTATGCATTCAGAGGAATATAGCATCAACCTAATGCATTTCGGCTTCATATAATACACTTAAGTCCAAAATCAATGGCATAATGAATTAATAAGTTCACTATGTCATCTCAGGTGGAATATACTAAGACGAAAAATTTGACCTCCGAGAATATATTAGATTACTTATCCTACTATATTCAAATCCGAGTAAAATTCGAATAGGTTTCAAAATTGTCTGTACTTGATAATTTGAATAGATTAAAGTAGTTTTCTACACTATTCTCAACATTTCCGAAGATTCAGTCCTGATTGAAGTCTAAGATTATAAATCAAAGACTTTGTCGTCTTCGATTCGCCAATTTCGTGGTGTGGATTATAATAAAAGTGAGATAAATGTGATATATATGACATGAAATTTTTGTATCTTATTTAATTAAAAAATTTTAAAAAGTGATTGAGTGATTTCCAATCTTGTTTAATTAATTCCTATTCTAGGGCACTTGAATCTCACATTTTAGAATACAGAATTAAATTCAAGTATTAAATTAACCGTAAAGAATGAAATTAGAATTTTATCTTACTTTTCGGTTTGTAAAAATGAACTATCAGTTGTTCAATTATGCATTCAGATGAACATAGCATCCCCCTAATGCATTTCAGCTTCAAATAATTAATTTAAGTCTAAAATCAATGACATAAAATGATGTGATAATGAATTAATAAATTTGTTCTGTCATCTTAGGTGGTCTATACGTAAGGCGAAAAGGATTTTATCCTGCTATATTCAAATCAGTGTAAAATTTGAATAGGTCTCAAAATGCTCCTTACTAGATAATTTGAATACATTAAAATACGTTTCCACAATAGTCTCAACATATTCGAAGTTTCAGTCCTAATTCAAGTTCAACATTGTAAGTCAAGGACTTTGTTCGTCTTCTGTTCATATGAAAAGGCCAATGTCGTGATGTGGATCATAAGAAAAGTGAGATAAATGTGATATATATGATCTGGAATTTCTTATCTTTGTTAATTAAAAAATTTGAAAAAAAAAAAATACATTATGAATTTGAAGAGTCGGAAAAACCCAAATCTAAGAAAAAGCATTTCATTTGCATTTTTTTAACTAGCTGGTCATTTGAAGATGTCAGTGTATTGAACACATTTTATCATTCACACATTCCACACATCTTAGGTTGTATAGTTGTATATACGTAAGGCGAAAAGCGCTTTATCCTACTATATTCAAATCAGTGTAAAATTTGAATAGATTTCAAAATGTTCTGTATTTAATAACTTGAATATATTAAAGTAGGTTTCTACGCTATTCTCAATATTTTCGAAGATTTGGTCTTAATTCAAGTTCAACATTATAAGTCAATGACATTCTATTAATATAAAAGGCCAATTTCGTTGAGTGGATCATAAGAAAATGAGACCAATGTGATAAATATGATCTGAAATTTTTGTACCTTAGTTAATTAAAAAGATGTGAAAAAAAATGCATTATGAATTAGAAGAGTTTGAAAAATCTAAATCTAAAAAAAAGCATTTCATTTGCATTTTTTTAATAACTGGTCATTTGAAGATACTAGTGTATTGAACACATTTAATCTTCTGCAAATAAAATTAAACGTAAATAATCCAATGAATCAATTTATTCTAATAAACAAATTTACTAAAACTTTTTGAGTTACTATTATGCGATGAAATAATGTTTCATCTTACTTTTTAGTTATAAAAAAGAACTATCGGTTGTTCATTTATGCATTCATGTGAATATACTAGCATCGATCTAATGCATTTCAGTTTCATATAATTCATTTAAGTCCAAAATCAATTACAAAATTTTATATTCATGAAGAATTTTCTTTACCATCTTACAAATCTTTAATCAAGAAACGTGAGAAAGATTCTCGAATTCCAAACCCAATTAAATTTCTATAATTATCGAAATTTCGAATTGAATTTTCCCTATCTCACCTTTTCTTCTGCTTTCCCCTCGATTAAATCATCTCGTTCTAATGAGATGCCGAAAGATAATTCAGAGAGCCCAGAAAAGTTCTCAACTTTCCCTTTATATTAGTTAATGTGTTAGTAGTTATAATTATTGTTATTACGGCTGGCAAATCAGAGCCTAAAATCTTATCACTGCAAATGCCTTCGATTCTTAATTGAATTTGTTGAAATTATTTTGGTATTATTATATTTTTTTCCTCTTATTTTCCCCTTTCGTCCTGATGTTAATTCTATCTCCTAAATTCTGGAAAAGAAATGAAAATGGATTTATTTTGGTTGAATTATTCCCATTGGCGGAGTTATTATGCAGACGGGCAAATAAGATTTTCATGCATGAATTGTGTTTAGATTAATTCATCTGGGAAAGGATTTTAGGAAAATGGGAGTGTTAATGCTATAAATAAACATAATTTATAATAGTGATTGTGTGATTTTTAAATCTAGTTTAATTAATTCCTATTCTAGGGTACCTGAATGGTACATTTTAGAATACACAATTCAATTCAAAGTGTTAAATTGACCAAAAAGAATTAAATTAGAATTAATTTTATCTTACATTTCAGTTTGTAGAAAAGATCTCTCAGTTGTTCAATAATGTATTCAGATGAATATAGCATCAATCTAGGTTAGTTTCGCTTCATATAATTGAGTTAAGTCGAAAATCAATGACATAAAATGATGACATAATGAATTAATAAATTCATTATGTCATCTTAGATATTATATACGTAAGAAGGAAAACGTTTTATACCACTATATTCAATTCCGTAAAAAATTTGAATCGATTTAAAATGTTATATACTAGATAATTGGAATACATTAAAGTAGCTTTCTACACCATTCTCCACATTTCCGAAGATTCAGTCTAATTCAAGTCCAACAATATAAGTCAAGGTTTGATTTGGTTTGGTTTGTCGCTATACGGTCATCTTCTTCGCACGAGGACTAAACAAACCGGGAGCTACAGTTTAATGTGGATTCCAAACCACTACAAACATCCATAGCACTGCCCGGACTCGAAACCTGTAGTGCCGAGCGCCAGATTGCTAGCCACATAAGTCAGACTTTGTCGTCTTCTATTCATACGAAAATGCCAATTTCGTGGAGTGGATCATAAGAAAAGTAATATAAATATGATATATATGATCTGAAATTTTGGTATCATAGCTAATTAAAAAATTTGAAGAAAAAAATTCGTTAGGAATTGGAAAAATTTGAAAACCTCAAATAAAAAAAAAAAAGCATTTCATTTGCCTTTTTTTTAAGTAACTAGTCATTTGAAGATGCCAGTGTATTGAACACATCTGATCTACTGCAAATAAAATTAAAAGTAAATAATCCAATGAAACAATTTATTCTAATAAACAAATTTAATAAAATTTTTCAGGTTACTATTTTTAAAATGAAATATTGTTTTATCAGTTTGCAAAAAAGAACTCTCAGTTGTTCAATTATGCATTCAGATGAATATAGCATCAACCTAATGCATTTCCGTTTCATATAATTCATTTAAGTCCAAAATCAATTACAAAATTTTATATTCATGAAGACTTTTCTTTACCATCTTACAAATCTTTAATCAAGAAACGTGAGAAAGATTCTCGAATTCCAAACCCGATTAAATTTCTATCATTATCGAAATTTCGAATTGAATTTTCCCTATCTCACCTTTTCTTCTGCTTTCCCCTCGATTAAATCATCTCGTTCTAATGAGATGCCAAAAGATAATTCAGAGAGCCCAGAAAAGTTCTCAACTTTCTCATTATATTAGTTAATGTGTTAGTATTGTTATAATTATTGTTATTACGGCTGGCAAATCAGAGCCTAAAATCTTATCACTGTAAATGCCTTCGATTCTTAATTGAATTTGTTGAAACTATTTTGGTATTATTACTTTTTTTCTTCCTTATTTTCCCCATTTCGTCCTGATGTTAATTCTATTTCTAAATTCTGGAAAAGAAATGAAAATGGATTTATTTTGGTATAATTATTCCCATTGACAGAGTTAGTATGCAAAGGGGCAAATAAGATTTTCATGCACGAATTGTGTTTAGGTTAATTCATCTGGGAAATGATTTTAGGATCGTGGGAGTGTTAATGCTATAAATAAACATAATTTTGAGTAGTGATTGAGTGATTTCCAATCTAGTTTAATTAATTCCTATTCTAGAGTACTTGAATCATACATTTTAGAATGAAGAATTGAATTCAAAGTATTAAATTGGTCATAAGGAATTAATTTAGAATTTTATCTTACATTTCAATTTATAAAAAAGAACTCTCAGTTGTTCAATTATGCATTCAGATGAAATGAAAATTATATCACAATATAGCATCAACCTAATGCATTTTCGCTTAATATAATTCATTTAAGTCAAATTCAATGACACAAAAAGAGGTGATAATCGATTAATAAATTCATTATGTCATCTTATATGGTATATACATAAGGTGAAAAGCGTTTTATCCTACTATATTCAAATCCATGCATAATTTGAATAGGTTTCAAAAATACACTGTACTATATAATTTGAATGTATTAAAGTAGATTTCTACACTATTCTCAATATTTCCGAAGATGCAATTCTAATTCAAGTCAAGATTTGGTTTTGGTTTATCGTTCTACGGTCATCTTGTGCACACGAGGGTTAAACAGACCGGGAGCTACAGTTTAAAGTGGATTCGAACCACTACAAAAATCCATGGCACCGCCGAGACTCGAAACCTATGGTACCTAGCGCTAGCCACATAAGTCACGGACTTTGCCGTCTTCTATTAATACGAAAATGCCAATTTCATAGTGTGTATCATAAGAAAAGTGAGATAAACATGATATATATGATCTGAAATTTTTGTATCTTAGTTAGTTAAAAAAAAAAAATTGAAACGAAATATATTTTAAATAGGGAAAGTTCGAAAAATACAAATCTAAAAAACCATTTAATTTGCAATTTTTTAATTAACTGGTCATTTGAAGATGTCAGTATGTTGAACACGTCTGATCTTCTGCAAATAATATTAAAAGTAAATAATCCAATGAATCAATTTATTCTAATAAACAAATTTAATAAAACTTTTTACGTTACTATTATGATATGAAATATTATTTTATCTTATTTTCAGTTTGTAAAAAAGAACTCTTGGTTGTTCAATTATGCATTCAGATGAATATAGCATCATCTAATTCTTTTCCGCTTCATATAATTCGTTTAAGTCAAAATCAATTACAAAATTTTATATTCATGAAGACTTTTTCTTTACCATCTTACAAATCTTTAATCAAGAAAAGCGAGAAAGATTCTCGAATTCCGACCTCAATTAAATTTCTATCATTATCGAAATTTCGGGGTGAATTTCCTATCTCACCTTTTCTTCTGCTTTCCCCTCGATTAAATCATCTCGTTCTAATGAGATGCCAAAAGATAATTCAGAGAGCCTAGAAAAGTTCTCAACTTTCTCATAATATTAGTTGATGTGTTAGTATCGTTATAATTATTGTTATTACGGCTGGCAAATCAGAGCCTAAAATCTTATCACTGCAAATGCCTTCGATTCTTAATTGAATTTGTTGAAACTATTTTGGTATTATTACTTTTTTCCCCTTATTTTCCCCATTTCGTCCTGATGTTAATTCTATTTCCTAAATTCTGGAAAAGAATTGGAAATGGATTTATTTTTGTATAATTATTCCCATTGGCAGAGTTATTATGCAAAGGGGCAAATAATATTGTCATGCACCAATTGTGTTTAGATTAATTCATCTGGAAATGATTTTAGCGTCGTGGGAGTGTTAATGCTATAAATAAACATAATTTGGAGTAGTGATTGAGTCATTTCCAATCTAGTTTAATTAGTTCCTATTCTAGAGTTGACTGGTACATTTTAGAACACAAAATTGAATTCAAAGTATTAAATTGTTCGTAAAAGAATTAAATTAGAATTAATTTTTATCTTACTTTTCAGTTTGTAAAAATGGACTCTCAGTTGTTCATTTATGCATTCAGAGAATATACCATCAACCTAATGCATTTCGGCATCATATAATACACTTAAGTCCAAAATCAATGGCATAATGAATTAATAAATTCACTATGTCATCTCAGGTGGAATATACTAAGACGAAAAATTTGACCTCCGAGAATATATTAGATTACTTATCCTACTATATTCAAATCCGAGCAAAATTCGAATAGATTTCAAAATTGTCTGTACTTGATAATTTGAATAGATTAAAGTAGTTTTCTACACTATTCTCAACATTTCCGAAGATTCAGTCCTGATTGAAGTCTAAGATTATAAATCAAGGACTTTGCCGTCTTCGATTCGCCAATTTCGTGGTGTGGATTATAATAAAAGTGAGATAAATGTGATATATATGATCTGAAATTTTTGTATCTTATTTAATTAAAAAATTTTAAAAAGTGATTGAGTGATTTCCAATCTTGTTTAATTAATTCCTATTCTAGAGCACTTGAATCTCACATTTTAGAATACAGAATTAAATTAACCGTAAAGAATGAAGTTAGAATTTTTATCTTATTTTTCGGTCTGTAAAAATGAACTATCAGTTGTTCAATTATGCATTCAGATGAACATAGCATCCCCTAATGCATTTTTGCTTCATATAATTAATTTAAGTCTAAAATCAATGACATAAAATGATGTGATAATGAATTAATAAATTTGTTCTGTCATCTTAGGTGGTATACACGTAAGGCGAAAAGGATTTTATCCTGCTATATCCAAATCCGTGTAAAATTTGAATAGGTCTCAAAATGCTCCTTACTAGATAATTTGAATACATTAAAATACGTTTCCACAATAGTCTCAACATATTCGAAGTTTCAGTCCTAATTCAAGTTCAACAAAGTCATTTGTTCGTCTTCTGTTTATATGTCAAGGACTTTGTTCGTTTCTTATCTTAGTTCATATATATTTGAAGAGTTGGAAAAACCTCAAATCTAAGAAAAAGCATTTATTTGTCATTTGAAGATGTCATGTATTGATTTGATCATTCGATGTGTATAGTTGTATATACGTAAGGCTAATATATTCAAATCAGTGTAAAATTTGAATAGATTTCAAAATGTTCTGTATTTAATAATTTGAATAGATTAAAGTAGGTTTCTACGCTATTCTCAATATTTCCGGATTCGGTCTTAATTCAAGTTCAACATTATAAGTCAATGACATTCTATTAATATAAAAGGCCAATTTTGTGGAGTGGATCATAAGAAAATGAGACCAATGTGATAAATATGATCTGAAATTTTTGTACCTTAGTTAATTAAAAAAATGTGAAAAAAAAAATACATTATGAATTAGAAGAGTTTGAAAAATCTAAATCTAAAAAAGCATTTCATTTGCATTTTTTAATAACTGGTCATTTGAAGATACTAGTGTATTGAACACATTTAATCTTCTGCAAATAAAATTAAAAGTAAATAATCCAATGAATCAATTCATTCTAATAAGCAAATTTACTAAAACTTTTTACTATTATGCGATGAAATAATGTTTCATCTTACTTTTCAGTTTATAAAAAAGAACTATCGGTTGTTCATTTATGCATTCATGTGAATATACTAGCATCGACCTAATGCATTTCAGCTTCATATAATTCATTTCAGTCCAAAATCAATTACAAATTTTACATTCTTGAAGACTTTTCTTTACCGTCTTTCAAATCTTTAATCAAAGAAACGTGAAAAGATTCTCGAATTCCAAAACCCAATTAAATTTTTATCATTATCGAAATTTCGAATTGAACTTCCCCTATCTCACCTTTTCTTCTGCTTTCCCTCGATTAAATCATCTTGTTCTAATGAGATGCCAAAAGATAATTCAGAGAGCCCAGAAAAGTTCTCAACTTTCTCTTTATATTAGTTAATGTGTTAGTAGTTATAATTATTGTTATTACGGCTGGCAAATCAGAGCCTAAAATCTTATCACTGCAAATGCCTTCTATTCTTAATTGAATTTGTTGAAACTATTTTGGTATTATTATATTTTTTCCTCTTATTTTCCCCTTTCGTCCTGATGTTAATTCTATTTCTAAATTCTGGAAAAGAAATGAAAATGGATTTATTTTGGTTAAATTATTCCCATTGGCAGAGTTATTATGCAAACGGGTAAATAAGATTTTCATGCATGAATTGTGTTTAGATTAATTCATCTGGGAAATGATTTTAGGAAAATGGGAGTGTTAATGCTATAAATAAACATAATTTATAGTAGTGATAGTGTGATTTTTAAATCTAGTTTAATTAATTCCTATTCTAGGGCACCTGAATGGTACATTTTAGAATACACAATTCAATTCAAAGTGTTAAATTGACCAAAAAGAATTAAATTAGAATTAATTTTTTATCTTACATTTCAGTTTGTAGAAAAGATCTCTCAGTTGTTCAATAATGTATTCAGATGAATATAGCATCAATCTAGGTTAGTTTTGCTTCAGATAATTCAGTTAAGTCGAAAATCAATGACATAAAATGATGAAATAATGAAATAATAAATTCATTATGTCATCTTAGATGGTATATACGTAAGAAGAAAAACGTTTTATACCACTATATTCAATTCCGTAAAAAATTTTAATCGATTTAAAATGTTATATACTAGATAATTGGAGTACATTAAAGTAGCTTTCTACACCATTCTCCACATTTCCGAAGATTCAGTCCTAATTCAAGTCCAACAATATAAGTCAAGGTTTGATTTTGTTTGGTTTGTCACTATACGGTCATCTTCTTCGCACGAAGACTAAACAAACCGGGAGCTACAGTTTAATGTGGATTCCAAATCACTACAAACATCCATGGCACTGCCCGGACTCGAAACCTGTAGTGCCGAGCGCCAGATTGCTAGCCACATAAGTCAGACTTTGTCGTCTTCTATTCATACGAAAATGCCAATTTCATAGTGTGGATCATAAGAAAAGTAATATAAATATGATATTTATGATCTGAAATTTTTTTGGTATCATAGCTAATTAAAAAAATTTGAAAAAAAAAATTATGAATTAGAAAAATTTGACAACCTCAAATAAAAAAAAAAGCATTTCATTTGCCTTTTTTAAGTAACTAGTCATTTGAAGATGCCAGTGTATTGAACACATCTGATCTACTGCAAATAAAATTAAAAGTAAATAATCCAATGAAACAATTTATTCTAATAAACAAATTTAATAAAATTTTTCAGGTTACTATTTTTAAAATGAAATATTGTTTTATCAGTTTGCAAAAAAGAACTCTCAGTTGTTCAATTATGCATTCAGATAAATATAGCATCAACCTAATGCATTTCCGTTTCATATAATTCATTTAAGTCCAAAATCAATTACAAAATTTTATATTCATGAAGACTTTTCTTTACCATCTTACAAATCTTTAATCAAGAAAAGTGAGAAAGATTCTCGAATTCCAAACCCGATTAAATTTCTATCATTATCGAAATTTCGAATTGAATTTTCCTATCTCACCTTTTCTTCTGTTTTTCTCCTCGATTAAATCATCTCGTTCTAATGAGATGCCAAAAGATAATTCAGAGAACCCAGAAAAGTTCTGAAGTTTCTCATTATATTAGTTAATGTGTTGGTATTGTTATAATTATTTTTGTTACTGCTGGCAAATCAGAGCCTAAAATCTTATCACTGCAAATGTCTTCGATTCTTAATTGAATTTGTTGAAACTATTTTGGTATTATTACTTTTTTTTTTTCTTCCTTATTTTCCCCATTTCGTCCTGATGTTAATTCTATTTCCTAAATTCTGGAAAAGAAATGAAAATGGATTTTATTTTGGTATAATTATTCCCATTGACAGAGTTATTATGCAAAGGGGCAAATAAAATTTTCATGCACGAATTGTGTTTAGGTTAATTCATCTGGGAAATGATTTTTAGGGTCGTGGGAGTGTTAATGCTATAAATAAACATAATTTGGAGTAGTGATTGAGTGATTTCCAAACTAGTTTAATTAATTCCTATTCTAGAGTACTTGAATCATACATTTTAGAATACAGAATTGAATTCAAAGTATCAAATTGGTCATAAGGAATTAATTTAGAATTTTATCTTACATTTCAATTTATAAAAAGAACTCTCAGTTATTCAATTATGCATTCAGATTAAATGAAAATTATATCACAATATAGCATCAACCTAATGCATTTTTGCGTAATATAATTCATTTATGTCCAAATTCAATGACACAAAATGATGTGATAATCGATTAATAAATTCATTATGTCATCTTAAATGGTATATACGTAAGGTGAAAAGCGTTTTATCCTACTATATTCAAATCCATGCATAATTTGAATAGGTTTCAAAATGCACTGTACTAGATAATTTGAATGTATTAAAGTTGATTTCTACACTATTCTCAATATTTCCGAAGATTCAATTCTAATTCAAGTCAAGATTTGGTTTGGTTTATCGTTCTACGGTCATCTTGTGCACACGAGGGTTAAACAGACCGGGAGCTACAGTTTAAAGTGGATTCCGAACCACTACAAAAATCCATGGCACCGCCGAGACTCGAAACCTATGGTACCTAGCGCTAGCCACATAAGTCACGGACTTTGCCGTCTTCTATTCGTACGAAAATGCCAATTTCATAGTGTGGATCTTAAGAAAAAGTGAGATAAACATGATATATATGATCTGAAATTTTTGTATCTTAGTTAGTTAAAAAAAATTGTAACGAAATATATTATAAATAGGGAAAGTTCGAAAAATACAAATCTAAAAAAGTATTTAATTTGCATTTTTAATTAACTGGTCATTTGAAGATGTCAGTATGTTGAACTCTGATCTTCTGCAAATAATATTAAAAAAATAATCCAATGAATCAATTTATTCTAATAAACAAATTTAATAAAACTTTTTACGTTACTATTATGATATGAAATATTATTTTATCTTATTTTCAGTTTGTAAAAAAGAACTCTTGGTTGTTTCAATTATGCATTCAGATGAATATAGCATCATCTAATTCTTTTCGCTTCATATAATTCGTTTAAGTCCAAAATCAATTACAAAATTTTATATTCATGAAGGCTTTTCTTTACCATCTTACAAATCTTTAATCAAGAAACGCGAAAGATTCTCGAATTCCAAACTCAATTAAATTTCTATCATTATCGAAATTTCGAATTGAATTTTCCGTATCTCACCTTTTCTTCTGCTTTCCCCTCGATTGAATCTTCTCGTTCTAATGAGATGCCAAAGATAATTCAGAGAGCCCAGAAAAGTTCTCAACTTTCTCATTATATTAGTTAATGTGTTAGTATTGTTATAATTATTGTTATTACGGCTGGCAAATCAGAGCCCTAAAATCTTATCACTGCAAATGCCTTCGATTCTTAATTGAATTTGTTGAAACTATTTTGGTATTATTACTTTTTCCCCTTTATTTTCCCCATTTCGTCCTGATGTTAATTCTATTTCTAAATTCTGGAAAAGAAATGAAAATGGTTATTTTGGTATAATTATTCCCATTGGCAGAGTTATTATGCAAAGGGGCAAATAATATTTTCATGCACCAATTCTGTTCAGATTAATTCATCTGGGAAATGATTTTAGCGTCATGGGAGTGTTAATGCTATAAATAAACATAATTTGGAGTAGTGATTGAGTGATTTCTAATCTAATTTAATTAATTCTATTCTATAGAATTTGAATGGTATATTTTACACAGAATACAGAATTGAATTTAGAATACAGAATATTTAGAATTGAATTCAAAGTATTAAATTGACTGTAAAAAGAATTAAATTAGGATTAATTTTTATCTTACTTTTCAGTTTCTCTTTAGTGTCTCTTTTTAGTTTTCAGTCTCTCATCTTACCTTTCAGAACTCTCACTTGTTCAATTATGCATTCAGATAAATACTATCAACCTATGTTA
Source organism: Caerostris extrusa (assembly GCA_021605095.1). Lineage (NCBI taxonomy): Eukaryota > Metazoa > Arthropoda > Arachnida > Araneae > Araneidae > Caerostris > Caerostris extrusa. Next base: position 50,976 of record BPLR01008092.1, on the reverse strand, counting down.
GTTTCGCTTCATGTAATTCAATTAAGTCTAAAATCAATAACATAAAATGATGACATGATGAATTAATAAATTCATTATATCATCTTAGGTCGAGGACAAACTACGGCCCACGGGCCAAATCCACCAGTGTCATCATCAATTAAAAAATAGCTTATTGTTGCTGTAATAAGTTGGATAAAAAATGCAGAATGCTAATAACTCGGTTTTATTTACTTGCTAGGTAAAGCTTAAAGACAAGCATAATACGCAGAAAATTTAACTTAAGCATAACAACTAACTGGAAATTATAGATAATGGCAAAAAAATTAAAATTGTTTTTGGTCATTGGTACTTACTGGAGTAAACAGTATGGCCCTAAGGCTGAAAAGTTTGGAGACCCCTGTCTTAGGTGGTATGTATGTAAGACGAAAATGGTTTTATCCTGCTATATTCATATCCGTGTAAAATTTAAATAGGTTTCAAAATGCTCTCTGCTAGATAATTTGAATAGATTAAAGTAGATTTTCACACTATTTTAAACATTTCCGAAGATTTAGTCCTAATTCAAGTTCAACATCATTAGTCATGGACTTAGTCGTCTTCTATTAATAGAGCGGCCAGGTAGCCAAATGGCTAGTACTCTGACCTTTGGTATCACGAGCTTCAGGTTCGAATCCTGGCGATGGCTGGATGCTTGTTAGGGGTTCGGAATCCACTTTAAATTGTAGGTACCGGTCTGTTTACCCTCATGTGCACAAGATGACAGTAGAGCGACAAACCTAACCAATCTATTGATATGAAAATGCAAATATCGTGATATGGATCTTAAGAAAAGTGAGATATATATGATATATGATCTAAAATTTTTCTATCTTAGTCAATTAAACAAATTTGAAAAAAAAAAAAAAATGCCTTGCGATTCAGACAAGTTTGAAAAAAAACAAATCTAACAAAAGGCATTGCATTCGCATTTTTTTAATTAACTGGGCATTTGAAGATATCAATGTATTGAACATATCTTCTTTTTTATCTAACGTCTAGTTTCATTTTTACTATACTATTAAAAGTAATTACAATAATGGAAGGTTAATAAAATTTATAATTTGAATATTAACTGTCATATAATAGTCTGTTGTTCATAAATTATATACGACTTTGAATACATTTTATGAATACTTTATAACGTGTTAATAAAGTGTATAAAATGTTAAATTAATTGAAAATATACCAACTGTGTGCTGTGTTCACACGCAAATTATTTATAAGGAAATAGTTTACAGTTAATATTTTTTTAATTTCGTTTTTCTTTGTTTTGTAATTTTTAAACTTTATTTTTATTTCCTTAATATAATTTTCAATACGAATTTTATTAAGAATTTATAAAAAATATTTTATAATAGTATGAAGATATTGCATAATTATTTGATGTTTTACTCAATTAATTATAATGATGATGTATTGGGTAATTATCGTAAAAATTCATAGAACTCGTAGTGATTAATTCAATTTAAGAGATCATTAATGCAAATAATATATTAAAAAGTAGCAAATAAATAATATACACAATAAAATAATAATTATAAATAACGCACACAATAAAATATTAATTATAAATAATATAATACAAAATAATAACTATGAATAATATACAAAAATAATAATTAAATAAATAATATAATATAGACGATAAAAACAATAATAATAAATAACGCATGTTACTGTAAAAACTAATTATAATAAGTTAAAAAATTAAAAAGTTTAATTATAAAACTTTCAATGACTGTTGAATTAATTAATTACTATTAAATTAATTTATAAATTACTGTTAAATTAAATATTTTAATTTTACAATAAACATTGGTGGTTTATTGTCAAATTAAAATTCTTTAAAATTAAACTTAGAAACATTAAAAAAAAACATTTTGAGAATTAAACTTTTAAAAAATCTATCATATTTTGGCAGAAATATTATCTGATAGAAAACTGAACAAGCTTTTAAAAAAATTAATTCCAATACAATTGTGAATTTATACTTTATTAAAATGCTTTTTTTTTTTTTTCCCATAACCTCCAATGCCATGTTGGCCATAACCTCCAATTGCATACAAGAAAAAGAAAAAAAAAGAAATAAACGACTGTGATAATAGGTTAACTCAAAAGAAGAAAGAAATCTTTTTTTACGCAAACGCTTAAAATGCAGTTAAAAATATAATTGATTATCAAGAGTTTAACCCTTAACATTTTCGCCCGTTTCTTACATGAAGATAATTTGGAAGAACAAGTGTACAAAAATATTAAAAAAAAAAAGAAAAAAAAGAAAAAAAAATAAAAAAAAATGTTGAAGGAAAAAAAAAAAAAAAAAAAAAGATCCAAAATGAAGAGAGAAATAGCAAAAAGTAATAAACCTTGATCTTTCTGAATATTCTACACAGAACTAATCTATTTACATGGGGAGGCTCCATCATATCTTGTAGAAACTTAGCCTAATTGGAAAGGCAGAGTCGGAATGGCTAAGGGGGCCGTCCATAAATAAAAATCGCTTATACAAAGTTACGCATACAGGTGGTTTTTTCAATAAAATAATAATATGTAGAAAAAGATTATAAATATTATTAAGAGATTTATGAGATTTTTTAAGGAGATTTAATTTTATTTATAATATTTAATTTATAAGAAGATTTTCTGGCGCTCGGTACCACAAGTTTCGGGTTCGAGCCCCGGCGGTGCCATGGATGTTTGCAGTGGTTCGTAATCCACTTTAAACCGTAGGTCCCGGTCTTAACAGGATCGTAGAGCGTTGCGGGGACATTGTTACTTCGCGTCCGTATCTTCAAGTTACACGCGCCCCTGGGTAATGCAAAGTGAGTAACGTCTGTGCAGCGCTTGCCTTAAGGCATCCAAGACCAAGCTGCCTAAGTGTTTGCCAGCTGCATTGGAACGAAAAAAATTTATAAGGAGATTTTATTTATTTTTTAAGAGATTTATAAGACATTTATAAGATTTTTGTGTGTTTTGTTTATAATAACAATTTGTATAACATTTATGTTATTTTTTTAAAAATTATGTAGCAAAAAAAGAATCCAAGATTATAAATATAATTAGTCATAAAAATGTATCTATAAATTATTGCCAACATTTTTTTAATAAGTCATATTAACAAATTTAAAAGATTGACGAAATATATAGGGATATAAAACTGATAAAAAAAAAAATGAGAGTTAATAATATATGAAAGAAGGAGTTGATTGAATGTTAATATTGAATATAGATTAGTATATTAATATTGAATACACATATTAATTTATTTTTTGATATTGAATAGCTCTATACAAAAGGTTATTTGTTAAAAATTATTACTTTTCATATAATTTTATTAATACTATTAAAAATGCATTCATATAATTCTATACTAATATTAAAAATTATTACTATTCATATAATTCTATTACTATTCATTACTATTCAAATAAACAAATTTAAAAGATAGACGAAATATATAGGAAATGAAACTGACAAAAAAAAAAAATTAGTATTAATAAGTATATGAAGCAAGGAGTTGATTAATTGTTAATATTGACTATAGATTAGAATGTTAATATTGAATATGCATATTAATTTATTGAGTACTGATATTAAATAGCTTTATTCATTAAAATGTTATTTGTTATAAAAATTATTACTATATTTTATTTGAAAGAATAAATATATGCATTACTTTTTGATATTGTTAAATGATAACATTTATAAAAATTAATTTTTGTGTGTTTTGTTCATAATATTAATTTGTATAACATTTGATATGTTATTTTAAAAAAATTAAGTAGCAAAAAGAATTAAGAATTATAAATATAATTAGTCATAAAAATGCATCTGTAAATAATTGCCAGATTTTTTTAAACTATTCATATTAACAAATTTAAAAGATAGACGAAATATATAAGGATATAAAACTGAAAAAAAAAGGAGTGTTAATATATGAAGCAAGGAGTTGATTAATTGTTAATATTGAATATAGATTAGAATGTTAATATTGAATATATATATTAATTTATTAAGTGCTGATATTGAATAGCTCTATTCAAAAGGTTATTAGTTAAAAAATTATTATTATTATTCAAATTATTAAAAGATAGACGTAATATATAGATATATGATACTGACAAAAAAATTTATGTTAATATATGAAGCAAGGAATGGACTGAATTAATATTGAATATATATTAGAATGTTAATATTGAATATACATATTAATTTATTAAGTTTTGTTATCGAATAGCTCTATTCAAAAAGTCATTCGTTAAAAAATATTACTATATTTAATTTGAAACAATAAATGTATTATTTTTTGATAATATTAATTAACACCATTTATAAAAATCATTTTTATGTGTTTTGTTCATAATAACAATTTGTATAACGTTTATGTTATTTTTAAAAAATTAGGTAGCAAAAAGAATTAAGGATTATAAATATAATTAATCATAAAAATGCATCTGTAAATAATTGCCAGAATTTTTAAAACTATTCATTTTAACAAATTTAAAAGATAGACGAAATATATAGAGATGAAACTGACAAAAAAAAATAATGTTGATATATGAAACAAGAAGCTGATTAATTGTTAATATTGAATATAGATTAGAATGTTAATATTGAATATATATATATATTAATTTATTGAGTTCTGAAACTGAATTGCACTATTCAAAATTGCACTATTTCAAAATTAATAAAAATTATTACTATATTTTATTTGAAACAATAAATATATGCATTACTTTTTGATAATATTAAATGAAACCATTTATATGATAGATTAAAGAAGCATTTATTCAATTAATTTATAGTTAAAAATATTTCACCTTAAAATCGTGTTTCATCTCACAATTTTTTAGTAGTGTTAAAACTTTTATTCTGTAAAAGAATAAATTAAATAGGAGAACAAAAAAGAAATTGCGAATTTTCCATTTTCAACTTGGGAATTATGCTTCATTCATAATTCATGTCCCTTTTAAATCAGCATAATTTTGACTGCTGTTTCATTTAAATATCAATTCTGTGTTCTGTAAGAATAAAAGATTCCTGTCAATTATTTATTCCTTAAATAAAATAATTTATTTTTCAAGCATTTTAAAGTAAGAAAGTAGTAACAACGAATTGCAAAATATTTTTTGTTTTAAAAAAATGTTCACACTGAAATACTTTAATATCCATATTCTTTTAAAAACGATCAAAAGTTCTTATTTTAATAGATTTAATAATTTTTGATAGTTATTTTTTTGATTTTTATTATAAGAATTTTAAATCTGTAATAAAAAAAATATAATGATTAATGTTATAATTTTGGATATTTTAATTTTTTGATACTGTTTTTGAACAAATCACCATTAATTTTTCCAATTTAAAAAATTGAAAAGAATTTAAAAATATAATAAATGATTAATAATAATTTTCTGTAATAAAAATATATATAATGATTAATTCATTATAATTTTGGATATTTTAACTATAACTTTAATAATTTTTTGATAATTATTTTTGAATTAAATCGAAATTAATTTTTTCAACTGTTCAACAAAATTATAAGAATTTAAAATTGAAAAGAATAAAAAATTTTTTTTCTGTATTAAAAATATAATGATTAATTCATCATAATTTTGGATATTTTAACTATAACTGCAATAATTTTTGATAATTATTTTTTTGAATTAAATCGCCATTAATTTTGTCAACTGTTCAACAAATTATAAGAATTTAAAATTGAAAAGAGTAAAAATTTTTTTTTCTGTAAAAAAATATAATGATTAATTCATTATAATTTTGGATATTTTAACTATAACTTTTCTTATAATACATCTATATAGTCTTTGATATTCTTAGTAATTTATTTTTGTTCTATCTTTTTTATAACAAAACTAATCCTTAGCTTTTTTTATTGCTGGATTTTGATTATGTATATATGTATATTTTAATGCCTTTTTGGTTGAGCTGGATTTGATGTTTTGCAATTACTTTCAAATTGGTTTCCAAATCTTCTAACAGAGTCGTCTGCATATTTTTTAATCTAATATACTTTTATTTTTAGAGAAAGTATTTTCTTGAAACAACAGCCATTTCTCATAACTTTTTACATTTATGTTTAAAAAGTTTAAAAAATAACATATCAACTAGGAATAGTTAAAGTAATATGAAGAAAAATGTAATAAGATTGAAATAAGCCTAGATTAATTTAAAGGGCATTTTGGATATTTATAAAAAATGAAAGCTCGTAATTTTAAGTAAGTTTTATATTTCTGATAGAAAATTATCTTTATTTATTATAAAAAGTAAGAAATATTTTTTCTTCTTATAATATTTTCTTTTCGCTTTAAAAACTTATTACATTTTAATCTTACAAAATATGCAACGACCAGAAATTGAATTTTTCAAATGCCTTAAATTATAAATGATTTAAAATATAATTTTTTTACGAAATTTTTGTTACATTATATATATACTGCTGTGCCCAAAAAGTAAGACCAATTATTTTTTTTTCAAAAACTCTATATTTATTCTTCCAAATTTATTTCGTCGTCTTCAAAGTAATCCCCTCCGGACACAATGCACTTATGCCAACTTTTTGTCCAATCCTCAATGGATGCTAAAATGTCATCGGTAGGGATGGCCTTCAAAACGAGCGATTCACGTTGAATCTCTTCAGTCGACTCAAAACGGTGTCCCCGGAATGGCCTTTTGAGTTTAGTGAATAGCCAGAAGTCGCACGGTGTGAATACGGTGGTTGTGGAACGATATGGGTTTCATTTTTGGCGAAAAGTCGTGAAGAATCAAGGCAGTGTGAGCTGGCGCATTCAGTGTTTTCGGTACCAATTGAGATTTGACGTATTCTCTGTCTTCTTTGAACTGTTTATACTACTTCTAAATATTGCTTTCCTATATAGGAAATGCTTACCGAATGCCTTCTGCAACTTTCTATACGTTTCCGCAAACAAAATTTAATACAAGTTCTTTGCTCAATTAATTCAGACGTTTCAAAAATCGCCGGAATCAGTTTTAGCGTCACACAAAACCAAGCGTAACTCAAGCACTAATGAATAGTTTGACGTCAAATTTCACACAGATGTCAAGGACAGTGCTAACAACTTAAAAAAAAAAAAAAAATGTGAAATTCCATAAGCCCCGGGAATTTTAAATTGAAAATTGGTCTTACTCTTTGGACACAATGGTATATATAAAATCAGATTTATATGAAACTCATTTTATAAAAATCCAAGAATATTTGTTTTAATATAAAGGAATCGTTTTATAAAAAATTTTAATATGTTTTTTATATACAACCCCCTTAAAAAAAGAAGTATTAAAGATTTTTAAATGTCAAGAAATGCTGACATTTGAATGTTCCAAAATAATCTTTGGTCATAATGTAATAATTTCGATATAATAATTTGCGAATGAATACTTTATCGTCAATGTGATAAGATAAGCAATATCATCTATCTCATTAAAAGTTACTTTGACGGAATTGTCAATATAGTTGGGACAAAGGCATGATTTTCGACAATTTAAATTGGATATTTGATCGAGAGGAAACTTATATTAAAACAAACATAATTTGAATTCTGAATATTCATAATTATGTACGTAACGAACATACTTGTGTTGAACAGATAAAGCAGCCAACTATTATTGAAGCTTAGTTCATGAATATTTTAGAATTTACAAAGAATAACAACTATCAGATATTGTTTTTAGACATGAATTTGTTTGTTAAAGAAAAATATATGTACTTTTGATACTGAAGAATCGAAATTTTAATGATTAATTAATAGAAGGCCGATTAATGATAATATTAATAATGATTAATTAATAGAATAATGTAAGACTATGTTTCAGTTACGATGTAGTTTGAAATTAAATTTTATTATTTTTATTCATTAACTAAAATGCCGATTTATCTATGTACTATACATTCATGGTGAAATTTTAATTCAATAAATCCTCTAATTTTATAGTTCAAAACTGAAGAAGAGAGTATTATTAATAAATTTGCATTGTTTATTAATTATTATTATTGTGTGTTATGTAGATTTGTTTCATTAAATGGCAAAAAAAAAAAAATAATTATAATAAATTAAAATAATAACAAACTATAAAAATAATATTATGAAATAATAATAAAAAAAAAATTATAAAAATAATTAAGGATTTAATTTATAAATTTAATAAAGGACTTTAGCATGAAAAAATGTTGAGACTAAAATAAGATTAATAAAGATATTCATTTTAATAATAAAAAATATATAAATAAGATAATTAATTAACTATAAATAATATAATATTACAAAAATAATAATTATTTATAATATTATTTTATTATAAATAATTAACAAAAAATATATAAATTTATAAAAACTAATAAAAGATTTAAACATAAAAAAGTTGAGACTAAAATAAGTTTAATAAAGATATTCGATTTCATTTAGTAAACTCTAAAATTTATAACCATAAGGTTTTTGAAAGTCTTGTGTTTACGAAAATTATTTTAATGGAAGGTGTTTTACAGCGTGTGAGTTTAACAAATCCTTTGCGTTGTGTTTGGAGATGATATTATTTTTTTAGCATCAGCTTGTTCGTTATTATTTTATTATAATAAATAATATTTACAAAATCAAATGTAGTAATCATAATCAGCACTAGCACGACAGCCCAGAGTGGGCCAAGTCTTTCCTTTGAAGAGATTTCCATGCATTCTTCTGGGGGACAATGGACCTCCAATCTTTAAATTTTTACTACAACAAAATCTTTTTCAACTGCTTCCCATCGCAACTTGAGTCGTCCTCTTTCTCTTTTGTCCCTGTGGCTTTGCCAAAACGAGCTTTTAAAGGTTTAAATCATTCATTCTGAATATATGAGTAGTCCAGTTTAATCTATTGATCTTAATAATTTTTATAATATCTTGGTCTTTGTAGCATTTATAAATATCTGCGTTGTGCAATCTTCTCCAACAATCCCTTTCCCTAACACCTCCAAGAATAGCCCTTAAAATCTTCCGCTCAAATATATCCAAATGGGCCAAATGTAGTAACGTTCTTTTATATTCAATTAATGCCCACATTATTTGTTAAATACATTGATAAATAGTTATTTATATTAAGAGCAAATGCAGATTTTAAACACTGAATATCTCAGCAGCCCTACAAATCATTCAAATGTCAGACAAACAACACCGAAACACAACTGACATCTGCTACAAGGCAAATCCCCATTAGCAACAAACGAATCTCATTCAGACTTCTGTTAACACACACACCATACGGCAAAAAAATCTCTCTAATCCCTCACTAATTCCCAATAAAAATCATCCATACAACACCCAATAAGCAGGAGGTAGACATGTCCCTCTAACTGTAGCCTTACACGTGAGACGACTTCGTAAATGAGGGTAGGGGAGAGAGAGGGTGTCTCCACCCTAGAGGGACCCCCTACCATTCTTCATTTCTGTTAGCTGGAACCGCCCCGAATTAATGTCTAGGGGGTAGGGGGGTGGATGGAACACGCGGGAGAAGCCCTATTAGTATTCAGGTCACCACGAGGGGCTTCTTTCTATCATGCAGAGCCACCTTGCGCTGTAGTATATCGTCTGCTGAAGTGATCGTCTGCGTCCACCCCAGGCGATTTTGAATTAATTTTTTGCTGTATTGTTTTCCAGGATGGTTGCGTGGGTGTTAGATTGGATAAGGATGTCTTGAGACTGGATTATCTTGGGTAGTTTATTTAATTTTTGAGATTATGTTGTGTTCCGTTTGGTGGGGTGGGTAGCAATTAGTGTAAGGGAGTTGGTTGGTGTGTAATTGCTTGTGGTTTTGGAAGCATGTTTCAGTGCTGCTTTTAAAAATAATTGATGTTTCATGTTTTTCTAAAGAATTATTAATAATTATTTTTAAAAAGAATTCTTTTTTAAATAGGAAACACTCTGTAACAATTTTGTCTGAATTTTTTTTTTTTTTTTATTTATTTAAATAAAACATTTTTCGTTTGATTTATTTTTTTTTTTAGGTATGAGATATTTTTGTTAATATTTTGTATTTTATTGATTTTGATTTTTTTTTTGATATTTTTTTTTTTTTTTTTTTTTTTTTTATAAAATATAAAAATGAGTCTTAGAAAAAAATCATTAATATTCAAAAGAGTACATAATAGTGTAATGTACCATTGATTTATTAAGATACGTTTCTAGTATTTATAAAATAATGAAAACATAATTATTTAATTAATTCCGAATTTCTTCACTATTCTTCGTAAATGTAGATATATTTTTTTTCAATTTATATATTATATTAATCGTAATCATAATAATTTAGATAATTATTACAGATAAAATTTAATAATAATTATTAAAAGAATTATATTTGTCCATTAAAAATTTAACTATAACTTCTTTATTAAAATTTAATTATGCATTATTTAATTATATTTCAAAAAAAAAGCGTTTAAATTTATTGTTAAAAATTATTTAAATTCTAATGCAAAAATTTCCAAATTTTTCTTTGAAATTTTTATTCAGTCTTACAAATAATTAATATTTTTACAATTTTTAATGGAACTCCTGAGATTAATTATGAAGTACATTGCTAATTTCAAAATATGAACATAAAAGGAATAAGATTTTTACTAAATCTTTTTGTTTAAAATTCTTAAATAAATTTACATTATTGAATTTAATTTTTTATTGAAGATCAGGCCCTTGCAAAATCAAACTTTAACCGAAACCTTTGGATATGATAATAGTGTGATAAAAATTGAGGCTCTAGGTTCCTGGTTATTTTAATCAAGATGATTTTAAAACTTTTATGTGTAAAATTGTGATTTTTTTTCAAATAATTTTAACAATGAACTTCAATTTATTTATAAAGGAAACAGTTAAAAAAATTTTTATTATGTAAGAATATGTTCGGTGTATGTTTATTGGTGTAATAAAGTTCATTTTGAATTTTAAATTAGAAAATTCCATTGATCTTTCCGCATTTCAAATTCATATTATTCTCCTTTGAAAATGAAAATTATCATTAGATTAATATAAGTATATATTTTATCTAGATAATATATACTTATATTAATAATTAATAATGATAATAAGTATAATTATAACTTATAATTATACATATACTTATCATTGAACTACGCATTATCATCATTTAATCACACTTATTAAAACTTAATTATACTATGAATATAATCATATTCAATATAAATAGTGTTCATCAATTAATTTGCGAGCAGTAATATATATAATTTGCATTATGAAAATGTATAATTAAATGTATTTACTTTATAAAAATTTCCTTTAATAAAATTATATTTATTTTATAAAAATTATAAATTATAAAAAAAAAATTAAGATTATAAAATGGTATAAAATAATATAAAATGGTATGGTAAAATATATAATATTAATGGTTTAATATAATATAAATACAGATTTTAATGTAAGAGTTTTCCAAATTTTTTTGTTCCATAAATTTGGAAAACTGTTACATTAAAACCTACTGAAATCTACTGCAGCAAATCTTCGATCTACGTTTGAAATCGCATTTGCAAAAGTAAGGTTACATTAAATAAGCTTAATATATTTTTTAATCAATAAATTTGGAAAACTGTTACACTAAAAATCCTATATGAAATCTGCTGCAATAAATTATCGATCTCCGCTTGAAAATCGCATTTGCAAAAGAGCGGTGACATTAAAGCGCATGGTAATCCTCTTCAAAGCTTCAAGACCACCGCGACTTCATTCACCCCGCATTTTCCCTTTTACTACCGACCTCTGCTTTATTCGTGTCCCTGGAACAAAAGACCATAGACAAAGGCATTCCTGGAGAGGGCGAGAACCACTACAAAAGTGCGAAAAGAGAGAGAAAAAAACAATATTTCATGCAGAAATCCGATTATTGCTGACGCCGTATTTCATTAAAACGTGACCCACTTAAATCACCCCTCACAATCAACGACCAGCTCTAAAAATGTCGTTTAAAACATCGAACCACCGTCGTTAGGATAGCACCTGCGGACATGGGATGTCATTAATATCCTGTGTTAATCTCCATTCCACTTAAATCACCTTATTAAAAAAAAATAGCGTCACCTGACACTAAACGGTACCTTGCCCACCCTTATGTGGACTATTATACGGGATCAAAGCATATACAATTGATGAAGAAGAAAAATTATAAGCCTAGAGCTCTCCCAGCTGTCTAAATACAGGCGTTTGACATGCTTAATAACTATAATATAGGCTAAAGTAAGAATTACGCAGTGCGTTCATCAGATTTGATGGCTAAAGTGTAGGTCTTAAAAACACACACTGAATGGCTCGGATAGTATTAACCTAATGGGAAGAATGCAAGGTATTTGGGGGCATACGACAAGTTGGGATGGACACCAGTTGCTTACCATAATTGTACCATTTGCTAGAAGTGGTAATAAAGTTGGATGGTGCTCTGTGGTATCGGACATTTGCTGTCTTGGTGGTACAAATTAACTTCTTTGATGGAGCAATGTTGGATTATGAGAGGAATTTAACTCCTCGGATGAGGATCATTTGGGAAGCGTTCATAATTCCTGGAATCTCATAGACCTCATTTGAGAAATGAAGGGAAAAGAAAACTTCTGTCGTACATAGTAAAAAATCTAAAGAGATCATTTAAACTCGTCTTCATCCTTGGTAAATGATGTATTAAGTGTATCATTTTCTCTCTATATAATTATATTCAAATGCAAAATTGCTATTGAATTAAATGAAAATCTAAAAGCAGTTTTTCTTTAAAAAATTGCTCTATGTACAACAAACATACTATAATTATTTCGATTAACATATAAACAATTTAATTATTCAAGTCCTATATGTTATCTTTGAAAATATTTTTAAATTGAAATAGAAATTCCTTATTTTATATATTACCGTGGAAAATAAAATTGACAAGTGTTTAATTGGTTTTAACTTTATTTTATTTCATTATAATAAATCATTCATTAGATTAAAATAAATGACTAACGCTCTGTCCCTCAGTGCCACAAGTTTCAGATTCGAATTCCCGTCGGTGCCATGAATGTTTGTAGTGGTTCGGAATCCACTCTAAACCGTAGGCCAATTGGCTAGCGCTCTGACCTTTTTATCATAGGCTTTTAGTTCGAATCCTGACGGTGCATTGGATGTTTGTGTGTGGTTCTGAAACCACGTTAAACTGTAGGTCCTGGTCTAATTAGTCTAAAGTGCGCGCAAACTGACCATACAGCAACGAACTAAACCGTAGGTACTGATCTAATATGACTGTAGAACATTGGGCGTTGGGTTGATAATCCTACTTGTACAAAGAAAGCAGCACCTGTCAGAAACCTGGCAGTAGGCAGACGGTCATGGGGCTGTTGTGCCGATGAAGAAGATTAAAATAATCACATTTAATAAATATTAGTAAATTAAATGTTATTTTATTTTGATGATAAACACAAAGTTTGACTATTATACTTCCAAACACACATAAAAATAATAATTTTTTTAAAAAGCATACATGCGCTAACGCGTACATGCATGCGTTTAAAAAAACTTAAAAAATTAAAAAATTTTGCATTTTTTAAATTATTCTACCATTAATGTACATAAGTACAAATTGATATTAAAATCACAAGTGGAAAAAATAGTAAATTTTAATCAATATAATTTGGTATATTTTAAAGAATTTTTGAAATATTTTTAAATTATTAGTGTTTTGAAATACTTTAGATTAAAATTATATTGATCAATAATATTAATAATTTTATACAATAGAATAATGATAATTTTATATGTAGAATTATATATAGAATTTTATACAATATTATTAGTAGTATTGATAATTTTATGTAATTAATAATTATTAATATTATTGATAATATTATATAATTAATAATTATTAATAATGTTGATAATTTTATATTTTGTAATCAATTTATGTATCTGTGTTTGTTTCTTATACCGAAATCATCGTTATCAAATCAAAGACATAAAAAAAAAGGTAAAAATAGTGTCTGCTTATAAATATATGATTTATTAAATGTTATTTTAACAAAAGTTCCAATGAAATTAAATTCTCAAAAGCATTTCCAAAAAAATTTAAACAGACTTGAATATTTTATGCTGTTAATAATCATTTAAAATAACTATAGTAGATTCTTTCTATTTAAATATTTCATAATATAATTATATTGATTAAAAAAATTTATATTGTTCCTTCATTATATTTTAAAGCTTTTATTTTAGAATAATGATTAATATTACTTATTAACAAAACAACTCCTAAATATTTGAAATTATAAAAAATAAATATAATTAATATACGAAGTGCTATATTTGCACAGTTTCAAAAATCAGCGTTAAAGATAATAAATTTAAATATAAAACAAAGATTGCTTTTATGAATCAAAAATTTTACAGCAGCACTTTTCAGTGACAAAAGAATAATTCGCTCTTGTAATACAAGCAAACATCGTTTTGCAAATTGGAAGGTATAAAATTTAATTAGATCTCGTTCAAAGCGATGACTTCCGATCCTGATATTGGGCTTTAAAACGACAATTCAAAAGACATCCTACTTTTCCCCAAATTCCGAGATAAATCCCTTTCCTTGGATCGTAATTCCCTGCCGTATTTCTATTATCTTAATTATAACCTCTCCCTGTCGTAAAAGAGACAGTTGTCAGCTTCTCAGCTTGCACTAATCGATTATTTCATAAATATAATTTCCCTTTGTGCAAATTGTAGACTAAGTTTTCCTCCTTTGTCCTCCACCATCGAGAAATTGTTCTCTTGGAACGCATCTTCCTTAAAGATTTTCCCCTTCTGATATAAAAGTTAAATCATTCATCTTAAGAAAGATAATTAACTGCAGCTTTTGACGTCGTTTGCTTTAACATTTTTAGTCCCTTGCTCTCTCATCCCCCACCCCACCACCCTTTACGCACAGTTTCAGTAATTAACTTATTCTCTTCTCTTGTGTTCATTTTATTTTATTTATTTATTTTTTTTTATCTTTTCCCTCGCTACAACTGGCAACGCTTCAATTGTGCAAACGATTAGGAATATCGATGTAAAAATGCCAATCGATATTCATTATTATATTCTGCTGTTGTTGTCGTCTTGGAATGCGAAGTGAAATAGAATCTTTATTTCGCATTTTACTGGCGATTGAGTTCGCATGGTGAAAGATTGTTTGGTGAAATTCAATTTTGCTGAAAGGAATTCTTCTTTGTCGGTTCGAGGTTTATGGAATGCTTTCTCATTTTATGTAAACCATTTAAAAATTGCTGCCTTGATGATGCAAATGATATAACAATGTGGAAAAATAAAAATAGAGTGCTGCTAGACTTTTATTGAGGATTTTGAATGAAATTGACGAATAAAGCAGCTGTAATCGGAATAAAATATGAATTAAATATGTATAACGATTTTTGTATTAACGTCTTTCAAATAAACAATATTCAAAACTGGAGGGAATTTTTATCATGTATTTTTTACTCACTTGCTGATGATTGGCAGGAAATGTGAAATGAAATAGAATCTTTTATTTTGAATTATGGATTATTACCCATGAAATATATGGGTAATGTTTTTGGAAGAGTGGGTCACCGATGTCTCAGACCATTTTCAACGTTTATTATTGCTTTAATTAAGTTTTTAATTTCTTTCATGTGCTATTCTTATTGTTTATTTAAATTTATTTCACGTGCTTTTTAATTAAATTTCATTTGCGTGCTTTTTTATAAAATCGTTTGAAATTCTATACTTTTTTAAAAATTTCTTTCACGTGCTTTTTTATTACATTTATATCACTCTTATTGTATAAAATCGTTTGAAATTCTATACTATTTTTTTAAATTTCTTTTGCGTGCATTTTTTATTAAATTTCTTTCACGTGCTTTTTTTTTTTTATACATTCACCTGAAATTCTATACTTTTTTTCAAATGCCTTTTTAAAAAATTATTTAAAATTCTATACTTTTTTTTTTTTTGCTTTTTTTTTTTATTAAATTTTTTCACGAGTTTTTTATTAAATTTCTTTTCACGTGCTTTTTTTATTAAATTTATTTCACACGTTTTTTTTATAAAATCGTTTGAATTTCTATACTTTTTTAAATTTCTTTCGTTGGCTCTTTTATAAAAATCGTTTGGAATTTAAAATTTTTTTTATTTTTATTTAATCTGTTTTCTTTTTTTTTTTAGTGTTCGATGCTAACTGATGAACATAATTTATTGCATGAATATAATATCAGCCAATTATTATTTACTTTTTGAGAGTGTTTTTCTTTCGACATGTTTATTTATTTTTCCCCGTTTAAATTTTGAATTGTTTTTTTTTTTTTAATTTACGATTTTTTTTTTCTCATATTTCAGATTTGATAAGGTTTTTCTTTATTTATTATTTACATTTAACTGTTTTGACTCTATTTCATTAAAGATATAAAATGATTAATTGCTGTGAAATTTTAAACAATATTTGTTATTTGTAATATTTTTTCTCTTGGATATTTGTAAATTTTAATTTTGCAACCTTAATCGATATTTCTTCTCAACAAAGTTTGTTAAAGTACAATACATATTTTGAAATTGATTTAAGCCGGATTATAATAACTAATTCGCAGTGAAGCAAAAAATAACGATACTTGACATTCTCTAACACTTGAATGCTTACTTTCGATTATGATAAAAATTATGTGTTCCACATTTTAGTTTTTCTACAAAATCTGAAATCCTGTAAATGCACATACCGTACATTTTATATTATGCCATTCTGTGTATAAGATGAGACCATTTTTTCTTCAAAAACCGTATTTAAGCAGAATGAAAAACAATCCCTACAACATTGGAACATGTCACCATGTGGGCGAAAATGTTGCCAAGCATGTAAAACGGGCAGAATATTTTCCAATCAAATCGCTGCCAAGTAAAACGCCAGAGTTTGGGCTAGTCTTATTTTCTCTCCCTTTTTTTTTTTTTTTTTTTTTCAAAAATATGAGCGGGAACAGAAGTTCTTATATAGCATTATTTAAACTATAACTGATTGTATTTGCTGCTGAAATCTGTTCGCTACTTTTCTGCTAACAGGGTGAAAATTAAGCCAGCATTAGATTTTCGTCTTGGCCACAGAGCAGCAAACCGTTTTCGTGTTTTCTTCCATACGATACGCAAATGCTAGGGTAGTCCCCCCTAAAGTCATCCCGGAAGGCATTGTCATCCTTCTTCAGCAACACGGAGCCAAGTCAGACTTCTACCTACGGGTGTCCATCACAACAGAAGCTGCCCCTTTTTCCTCCATCCATGAGTAGATCACTCATGGGTTATCTGTCCCGCGCTGCAGGACATTGAAGATTAGTCACAAACAAACTCATTTCTTTCAATCTTCTTCTTCTTCTTTTTCTTTTTTTTTTTTTTTTTTTCATAAGAAAATATAAACTAAAAAGATTGAAAAAAATGTGCTATATTTAAGATATTTGGCGATTTAAAAATGTCGCCAAAAATAACTACTGTTTTGGCGAGATTAGTGTGTTAGTTCGTATATTAGCCGTCCACTCTAATTTAAATTTAGAAAAGTTCTAAACATGCTCGGCTTATACTGAAATGTATGGTAAATATTTAATATTCTCATATCAATAAATTTTGTAACCAGATGTTTCGGAGAATTGAAACAAATTTCAAAGTACTTTATATCAATATGAAAGACGCCACTGTTATTGTAAATCATGTGTATTTCAACCATTTACTTTTCATTCACAGCTAAACTATTTCGTAACCAAGTTACCCTAGTCGATTTAAATAAATAGAATAAAGTTTTCGTTCCAAAACCCCTCCACAAAACAGAATTTCCGCACGGAATCTTTTTTATCAAGCATTGAGTGGAAGGAATTCGAGAGTTTAGTTCTACAATTCGAATACTCAACCCTCCACATCCTATGAAGAGGCCTAAGCAAATAGACTTGCAGAAAATTCTTGGCGGGAAAAAAAGGAAAAGAACAAAGAATAAAATCTCTCGCACACGAGGACGTTTAGAAGAAAACATTCCAAGAATAACACTCAACTTCGAACACCGGGCGACAAAAAAGAAAGAATAAAAACAAAAAAATAAAAAGGAACAAAGTAGAAAAGAACGAAGAATCAGAAAGAGAGGGGAAAAAAAAGAAAGGAAAAAAAAAATGGCCGCCTTTTTAGAAGACTATATTTAACGCCTGCAACTGACGTTTGAAATTAACCGTCCGCTGAAGAAAAATAGTTCCACTTGAAACATAATTTTCGGAGAGTGTTAAGAAACACGCTATGTGAAATAGCAATAAAAAATATATTCAGTGTTATGACATGGCTGCGAAATTGCAAATAAATTTGCTGCTTTTTCGTTTTTTCTTCCTTTCATTTTTTCTTTTTTTTTTTTTTTTTTCCTCATGCGCGCGTGTGTGTCCCAAGTTTCTGTCACAGAGACAAGATGGTTTTTCTACTGTTTTCATAAGCGTGTTTTAATATGTCAAGCTGCGGAAGTAATCGAAATTTTCTTCAAAACTTCCGCGGGTAAACAACAAGACTTCCGATGAAGACCCAGAAAGTAAAAAAATAAAATAAAAAACAGGAAATGAAATTCATCTCCATTTTTAATAATATTCTCTTCCGATAATACAATGAAGCAATTTGTTTAAAATACTGTTCGATGCAAAATCTATAGGAAAGAGAAATAAAAAAATAATTATTTTTCATTATTTTCTAGACAAACAAATGTTTTGCAATCTTTTCTTTTTTTGTTAACTTTGTAGTTATTATCTTCATTATTTTTAATATGAAATATTTTTCGAAGAGGAATAAAATAATATAAATATTTCAAGTTGTCACTTTTTAAAATATTTTTAGAATTTAAATGTAAACTAGTCAAAAATAAAAATATGAATGGAAACGCTAACTCATTATTCAACAAACGATTCTACATTTATTATTCGACAAACGCTTCAACTAATTTATTATTCGACAAATGATTCGACTATCGTTATTCGACAAATGATTCGACTATCATTATTCGACTAATTTATTATTCGATAAAATATTCAACAAATATTAAAACATTCGGCAATCGTTTGACGATTTACTTATTATTCGACAAATGATTGGACTGACTTTGTTATTCGACAAATGATTCGACTGACTTGTCATACGACAAAAAGATTCGACTAACTTATTCGACAAATGATTCGACTAACTAATTATTCGACAAATGATACGACTAACTTATTATTCAATAAACTGATTTGACTAACTTAATCATTCGCAAACGTTTCGACTAACTTATTATTCGGCAAATGATTCAACTATTTTATTTTTCGACAAATGATTCGACTAACTTATTATTCAACAAACGATTTGACTAACTTATTATTCGACAAATGATTCAACTATCTTATTTTTCGACAAATGATTCCACTAACTTATTATTAGACAAACGATTTGACTAACTTTATTATTTCAACAAACGATTAAACTAACTTATTATTTGATAATTCAAATAGTAAAACAATAAGTCATGAAATAATATACTTAAATGATATTTTTATGAACGCTTAAGATAAATAAATATAGACAATTCCTCGTTTATTAAATTCTATAAAAAAATATTTGCATTTTATTAATATATTTCATTAGTGATTTTTTTTAATAAGCAACAATAACAGTAAACAATCCTTTTGAATGTATGGATGATGTTATGGTTGTATTAACAATTTTAGAGCACTCAAAATGAATTTATTCGAAACATTTTTATGATGTTTTAAATATTCTATGAAAAGGAATAATACGTTATTATAAATAATACTAATATTAATATTTTAACTTTTATGTAAAGCAATAAAAGTTGAGAAAAATTTTTTTTCATAAAATATGTTTTGATATAAAAATGTTAACATTTTTAATACTATTCCAAATTCTTAAATCTATGACAATTTTGTTTGTTATTATTCAAATTTAAATGACGCTAAAATAAAAGTTTACTCCCTTATCAATCTAAAATTTATAAAGTTCAATATTATTATAAAAAATCAAAATTTTCCATTAGACTACACTCATTGTCATTTAATGTAAATAAAGAAGTCATAAATATTTTCTCTTTTCAGTCTATCTGAAAATAATTTTCGTCTAGACATACTTCATCAAAACGTTCTTTTAAAAATATTTAGTCTCTATAAAAATAGAGAGTTTAAAGCGTAACAACTGTTGTAAGATTTAAATTGTTAAAAAAGCGAACTTTGATAATGGCCTAAGACTAAGCCAAGAAGAAATGAATGTTAATTGCTTAATATCGGCAAGATTAATGTGCCATGTTTAGCAATTAATTTTAAAAAACAGGCTGAAAGATCGTCGGATAATGGGAAATGTTTAAACTTTCTTACTACAGTATGAGTCATGTAGATAGTTTTTTTTTATTTTCCTGAATCCTTCATTACTTCAGTCTGTCTTGAACGAAGTAATTGGACTATAAAAACCTTAGATAACTGTGTTAATTATGCACATTTATTAAATGCTGAAACAAATATTACTGTTAATTATAGTTAATGTGTTATTATGAAAGTAACCTTTTGTCAAACGGCTCATAAAATGGCGTGATATAATATGTCCGTGAAATAATTTTTTCCGAAGAAGTATAGATTGTCGTCTGTGGTTTATATTAAATATCAAGAGACCATTTAAATTTTAATGAGAAAATGAAGCAATATTTTGTATTAATAATTTATTAAAAATGGTTAACATTGAATACAATATTTATCAAAGAATATAGAACAAAATCATCTTACTCATTCATTTAAAGAAATGCCGGACTCGTGGCTCAGTGTCAACAGTTTCACCAACTAATCAATCCAAATTAGTCAGTAACATAATGAAAATATATCACATACTTAGATGATTATCAAACTAAATTTTTCATAAAGGTTTTGCTTATTTTGATCAGCATTCACCAAGCCCGATTCGTGGTTTGGCAGTAACGTTCGCCGTTGGTGACCGCTACGACTGGCGTTCAGAAACTGTTTCGAAAACAAGTAGACTCAATGGGACGTTCAGCATCTTGCCTCATGTGTCTGACTACTTGATTTGATTTTTCCGGGTTTTCTTCCATACGATATGGTTCGGCATCCGTTAAACTGTAGGTCATGCTAAAATTAGCCCCAAAAGTGCATAAAATGACGGTAAAGTGACAAACCAAACCAAACCAAACCTTCTTCAGCGACTCGGAGCCAAGTCAGTTTTCTACCTATGGGTTCTCTATCCCAACAGAAGCTGCCCCCTTTCCCTCCATCCATGAGTTCATTACTCATGGGATGTCCGTCCCGCACTGCAGGGCAATGAAGATTACACACAACAACAAAATAGTCTAACATCATTTGCGTGCTGAAATGGAAAAAAAAAAATATTGTTCATCATTTTCTAGGCAAACAAATGAAGCACTTTTGAAAAATACCATTAATTTCAATTACATTCATCAGTTGAGAATTAAACACCAATCAATAGCTATCAGCCGGAGAAACTGCTTTTTGTTGAATGTAATTTGATGAATCCTAATATTAACACAATGTATAATTTATTCTCTGTGACTTTAAGCTCATTTTGTATGATAAATGAAACAAACCATAAGATTAAATAAATTCTAAATGACAATTCTGAAATTTAACTGCTTGTCGAATAATTGTTTAAAAATAACTAAAAATCACTAGTTCATAAAAATTTAAATGTAAAATGACATGTAAATATTTACAATCATTTTGAAAACATAAATATTTACAGTCATTTTGAAAAACATAAATATTTACAATCATTTTGAAAAACATATAAATATTTATAATCATTTTTAAAACATATAAATATTAACATTTAAATAAACATATAAATATTTACATTCATTTCTAAAACAAATAATTTTAATGACAATAAGATATACAAACCAAACAAGCCCATACAATTTATTGGTTGTTATATCTTCGAATGAATACATAATTTAACTTAAGCAATTGTAACACCCACTTCTCATGGGATTTCTAAGTTTTCAAGATGGAGTTTTAAATATTCAAAGGTTTTATTACACATTCTTGTATAAAAATAATTACTACACAATTAAATAAACTTACGCCAAACTTATTGGACAAAAGTATAATTTATATTTTTAATTCTTTAAAGTTCAAAGTTCGAATTTATATGAATTTATCTAATTTACATTTTCGTGAATATTTACTAGTTGTTAGATCTCCAAGTAAATAAATGATTTAACTTAATATATTGTAACACCCACTTCTCATGAGATTTATAAATTGTCTGAAAATAGTTTTAAAGATTCAAATGTTTTATTTGACATTCTTCTATAAAAATATTTACAAAACAATTGAATAAAGTAAGATCAAACGTATTGAACAATATATGTATATAAATTCTATAAATTCACATAAATTCGAACTTTGACTTTTTAAGAACAAAAAAACTTATTTTCAAATTATATTTAAAATAATTTTTTTTGAAGATATAAGAATTTATATTTTCTTGAATATTTATTGTCTGTTAGATCTTCGAATAAATAAATGAGATTAGCTTAATCAATTGTAACACCCACTTCTCATGAAATTTATAAATTGTCTGGAAGGAGTTTTAAAGATTCAAAAGTTCTATTTCACATTCTTCTGTAAGAATATTAACTATACAATTGAATAAAGTAAGATCGAACTTATTGGTCAAAATAATATAATTTGAAATATGTCTTCTGTACTTTAAAGCTAAAAGTTCGAATTTATATAGGATTATGTTAATAAGATGGTTTGTATTATAAACTTCTCACGGCTATCGACAAAGGTTCCTGAAAAATTTAAATAGGTGTTCTACAGCATCTAGAACATACTGAACATTTTTCAAAAGAAGAAGCATAGCGGAAATGTTTAAAAAAATTCAAAAGAAATTCAAAGAAATCTATTTAAAAACGATACTTTTTTTATTTCTTTTAAAGTTTACCCAGATACTTCACCAGAGCTCAATGAAACCGTCAAAATTTTACCAAATGTCACTCTAAACCCATGTTTGCATAGCATTCAATAACCTTTCCCTGCTTCCGATATCCCTGGCCAACCCTCTCAGCTTAACAATATGCTTTTATATCAACATCCACTGTGTATGGAGGCCACCATCTATCCATATCGCGTATATGGCATAAAAAAACATAAATCCATACACAATGTATCAATGGAGGAAGAAGGTTTGAAGTAACAGTCGACAAACCCGCATTGTCGGTACTTCGCAGAGTACCACGATACACACAATGGTGCAATAGAGTAACAGATATCTTACTGTGCCATTTGCAACTACTTCTGCATTTCTCATAACACCCTGGGGGTCGATCAGTTGGGAGGGAAAAGTGCAGGTGTCAGATATTGCGGGATTATTTTTTTTTTTTAGTTTTTTACTCACCCCATATTCTCCATATTGCATGACAGCAGCAGAGCTAATTTCCTATGTAGACACCTTCTAATGGAAGTAGAGGAGGACTAATGGATATCGAGGTTTAGGTTTGGGGGATTGCTCGCTTTTTTTTCCATTGTAATAAGCATGTCAACTGTTACTTCTCGCATATGTTGTTATTCGATATTCTTATTCCCGTTTCGCAAGGAATGATTATTTAGCTGTCTTTGTGAAGACGCGTGTGGTTTCTTTGATGAAGATGTATGATGGTGAATAGAGATGGAATTTGATATGAGGTTATTGAGTGATCAAAATGTGTGTTATTTGTGTGATTTCCATTACAGTCAAACTTATGACTTGATGTTAAATAAAGTAGAAAGACATTAGATGACAAATAATATGATTAATTCATTAGTCCATATTAGCAATGACGAAATAAGATGGGTAAGTAATAAAATTTAATATTACTTCGTTTGTAATAAAATTTAATATTTCATTCCTTTTCGCAAGGAAGATTATTTAACTGTCTTTGTAAAGTCGAGTTTTTTTTATTTTTTTTTTATTAAGATGTTTGATGGTGAATAGAGATAGAATTTAATATGAGGTTATTGACTGATCCAAATGTGTGTTATTTGTATGATTTCCATTATATTCCAATTTATGACTTGATAAGATATAAAAAAAAAAAAGTAAAAGAGACGTTAGATGACAAATAATATTACAAAAAAGATGATTTATTTATTAGTCCGAATTAATTTATTGTTTGCGAGGACGAAATAAGATGGGTAAGTAATAAAATTTAGTATTATTCCGTTTATAGTAAAATTAAATATTACTCTGTTTATAACAAAATTTAATATTTTATTTCGTTTCATAAGGAAGAAATATAGAATTTGATATGAGGTTATTGAGTGATCAAAATGTATGTTATTTTTGCAGTTTCCATTATAGTGAAACTAATGTTTCTATTGTAAAAAGACGAAAGGCTGAATTATAGAAGATGTATTTGAGGGTTGTCAAAAAGCTAATTTCGTTCTTCTAAAATATTTTAAAACAACTTTTCGCATTAACTTATCGAAAAATTAAAATTTCCTTTTATAATACGAATATGACTTAAGTTAGCCTTTGTTGTTGTTTATCTTGTTTGATGTGTTTTATTGTTTATCCCACTTATTAGACATATAGAAAAAGCCCACTAACCCGTAGGTACTTATGGTTGAAGTTGGCTTCTGTTGCGATGGAGCTCCCGTGGGTGGAAGTATGAATTGGCTCTGTGACACTCTACAATCATATGAGACCAGGGCCTACAGCTTAAAGTAGATTCGAACCACTACAAACATCCATGACACTGCTGATACCTGTGCCACCGAGCGCCAGAGCGCTAGACACTCGGCCATCCAGGCCGCCAGTTAACCTTTAGTTGAAACCCTCTCAATTCTTCCTGTTCTATGAGATTTTTTTATTTTCTTGTCGCGTGCTTGCTAAGTTCAATAAATTCTTGAGGGGTTTTTACCTTTAAAAAACTTTAAAAACTACTTCATCTTGCATAAACAATTTTTTTAAGATTATATATATATATATAGGGTCTAGAGCGTTTATATGTCTCTCTTACTTTGTCATGTCACGAATATGAACTTAAGTTAGCCTTTGTTGTTGTCTCTTATCCCACTTCGTAGACCAAGCCCATGAACCCTTAGGGACTTCATGGTGGAAGTTGGCTTCTGTTGTGATGGAGTACCCGTATGTAGAAGTCTGATTTGGCTCTGTGACGCTTTACAGTCCCATGAGACAGGACCTATGGCTTAAAGTGGACTCCGAACAACTACAAAATATATTTCACCTCCATGGTTGTGCTATAAGATACCATGGATTCGCTTATAATGGGCCACCGAGCGCCAGAGCTCTAAACACTCGACCATTCAGGTCCCAAGGTAGCCTTTAGTTGAAACCATCTCAATTCTTCCTCTTCTATGATATATTTTGAATGTTTTCTTGTCGAAGTTCAATCAATACAGTTTTTTTTTTTTTTTTTTACCTTTAAAAAACTTCACCTTCCACAAAAGAATTTTTTTAAATTATATATATATATATATATATATATATATATAGCGTCTAGATCGTTTATATGTCTCTCTCACTTTATTATGTCCTGAAGATGACAAGCAAAAGCTGCGACAAAGAAATATTCGAAAATTTCCATTT
Source organism: Caerostris extrusa (assembly GCA_021605095.1). Lineage (NCBI taxonomy): Eukaryota > Metazoa > Arthropoda > Arachnida > Araneae > Araneidae > Caerostris > Caerostris extrusa. Next base: position 25,313 of record BPLR01008092.1, on the reverse strand, counting down.
CCATCCCCCTGCTATACGCTGCATCGTTTATCAACTTCAAAAATTCAACAACATATTGTCTGTTGTGGAAGAGGGAAAGGTTCGTGCGAAATTGGAAACTTTCTGCTGGGGAACATTCGCGAAAATTGCACTGGTGGAATTCGCGCTAAATTCCCTGCTCTCCGATACTTGCCGTGGAACATATGGATCAAGAAAAAAAAGCACTAAAAATGAATAAATAATATATCTATCTGCTGCTTTTTCGGCCCATGGATCACCCCTAACTTCTCCTGGCACACTAAAACTCAAAGGGAAAATGATTTTTGGTGCTTTTATTTTTATACTATGTCGTAAAACCTGCTTTACGATTCCTTCTGATCCCATAACAAGAGGGAAGATAGCTGCTGAAATTTCTCCCCCCTAGTCTCCGTTCCCTAAGCTGAGTTGAAGAAGGTGGACTCGAAAAAGAATAAAATAAAAAGAATCACTCTTTTAGGATGTTATTGTGACTTAAGTTTCAATTACAAGTTGTAAGAGGACAGTTATACTTTTATAATGGGTATTAAAGATGTCGCCTTTTATTGTAGAGCCGTTGAAGTGCTTGAAATGTGGTGCTAGAAGATCTTTTTTTTTTTTTTTTTTTTTTATCTTTTAAAATTTTGTTTTCGCTCTGTAAATAAGTTCTTTCACAAGTTTACAAAAAGAATAAAATAGGAAGAAAAGAAGATTTCTTAAGGTTTATTTTTATCTTGGGTTTGATAAAGAAATCTTAAGTAAGATTCACGTAAAAAAAATTAAGTGAAAATGCTATTGATAATGAATTGGTTTGTTTAAGATAAACCAAATTTAATTTCAAAATTTAGAATTGCATTACTTTTAATCTATACAAAAAGACCTACTAAGAGCTGTTATACAAATAAAAGTGATTAAAATTTCAATACTGGCATTAAATGTTTTAAAATTTTCCTACATCAAAAATCGTATATTTAAATGCATTTTAATGTCCTTATTAAAAGCAAACGTCTGGTATGGTCCACTGTCTTTCATAAATTACATAAATGATGTTTTTCATTAAACCTTTTGTTTGAATATGGTCTGTTTTAGGTTTCCTTCTTTATTTCTTTGTTTGACTTTTTATTTATAAAATACTATTAAAAAATAAAAAAAACGTTATGCGTATTAAAATTTAAATAGTATCACTAGTATTTAAATTCGTGCTTGAAAGTGTTAGAAAAGCTTTCTTTAATATTTTCCAAATTCATTTTTATTAGAACTTGAGCTTTTGGATAAATTCTGATAGTTGTTTACTCTTGTTGTCGGAAAGATTTACTTTGAAAAAAAATAAATGTTTGACTCATTTTTTTCAGAAAGAGAGTATATGTATTTAAATTTCTATTAAAATATTTGATTCCATTACATAAACTCATAGTTAAAAATGTAGATTTCATTTTGTTAATGAATATCTATTTATTAAATCTTGAGAAATGTAAAAAAGCGACATGTAAAAAAAAAAAATAATAAAAAAAAAAAAAACATTTCTTAGTTTTTAAGCATAATCAATAAGAAGGGAATAGTTTCAATTTATTTTCATTTAACAAATAGTTATCAGTAAAAGATAAGAACTATTATTTTTAATTTTTCTTCAAAAGGAGTTAATTTTGTCATATTTTCTTCGCAACCGTTTTATCCTGTATTCTATTCTATGCCATGCTTTAACTTTTTTTTTTCCCCTATTCGATTCTATATTTTTCTTTATTCTCTCATGTTATATTTTCTATTAAATTTTTAACATTCTTCACCCTCCCATCTTGCGTTTTCTATTAAATTCTATATTTCCTATACAACCTACCAACTTGCATTTATTTCTGTATTTTCTTCACACCTTTCAGCAACCTGATGGCCAATTGGCTAGCGCTCTGGCCTTTGATACCAAAGATTTCAGGTTGGAATAATGGCTGCTAGCATGGATGTTTGTGAGTGTTTCGGAATCCACTTTAAACTGTAGGTCCCGGTCTGTTTAGCCTAAAGTGTGCACAAAATGACCGTGGGGAGACAAACCAAAAGAAATCACACCCTTCCATCTTATTCCCGTTAAATTCTGTATTTTCTTCACAACCTTCTAAAGCTTACATTTTATATTAAAATCTATATTTTTTTTTTTCAATCATACATTTCTATTAAATTCCGTATTATCTTTACATATTTCTATCTTACATTTCATATTAAATTTTATATTTCTTTACAATCGTCGATCTTACGTTCCTATTAAATTCCGTATTTTCTTCACACCCTTCCATCTTGTACATTGACTTCCACTTTATATTTTCTATTAAATTCTGTATTTTCTTCACCGCCTTTCCATTTTTTTACATTGTATTTAAATTCTATATGTTTTTACGTCCTTTCATCTTGAATTTTCTATTAAATTCGCTACTTTCTTCACACCCTTCCATCTTGAATTTTCTACTAAATTTTCTATTTTCTTTGCACCTTTCAGCATGCATTTTTCATTAATTCTATATTTTTCTTCACATCTTTCCTTCCTTTACATTGCAGTAAATTCTACATTTCCTTCACACCCTTCCATCCCAACAGTGTTTGATTTCTATATACAATGAAGATGATTCTAAGACTTCATTAAGAAATAATGTCTAACTTACCGGAGCAGAATCGAGGGAGACTTTCTGCCATCATTCGTTCGACAGACGTCATGCTGGCGTTTGTGGACGCTGCTGATGGTTAAAAGATGCAAATGCAATTACGAACCTACTCCATGTGATATATCGCCCCCTCCAAATTTAGTGGGTGACATTGTACACAGTTCTAGAAGTTACCTTTGGGAAACTCAAAATTAAAGATTTTATCATGCAAATCGAAGCGCAGGAAACAGATATTTAAATGTTAAATAGTGTATTTATAATATCAAATGTTCAACATCTTAGTTAAACGAAAATGTAGAAAATATATGCAAATGATATGTACTTTTAAAAAAGTATTTGAAAATAGGGCCAAAAATGACCGATGCATTACCGAACGGACAATTAAATGTTTTCTAATTTTACTACAATTAGTAGCTTTTAAAATAATTCTCATTCTAGTTGCAACAATCTAAGTATAAAAAGGACTTTAATAAAAATAATGTTTTCTAGATAAATTCCAGCAAGAAATTATGCAAAAAAAAAAATAAATGTCGTGTTTGGTGTTTTAAACACCTGAACTTAAACGTAAATTAAAAAATGAAGGTTCGTATTTATTTTAATTATAATTTGAAAAGTGGACCCGTATAGCAACTGATGATTGAGATGAGACGCAAGCATTGGTCCTTAAATATAGAAGAGTATAATGTTTTCAGGAAGAAGTAATTACTTTCTATTTGTTAGAAAAATAGTACAATTACCACCAAACATGATAATGAATCTACGTAATTTAATCATTTAACATAATAGTAATGTTGAAGATATAGTGTAAGTTTTACATCAATAACTATTGGTCGTATGAAACACAACCAATAGCCGTTGATGTAGTAGCCATCAACATGCCTTATATCAACTGGTTACATGAAACATTGATGACTACATCAGAATACAATAAAACATTGAAACATGTTCTTGTTTCATATCTATAGTTGTTTGTTCCAAATGACTAACATTTTGAGGTCATGCACCTTTAGAATGACAGATATGTAGCTGATTCAGAGTGCCATAGTGCATAATACACAAATCATATTACACACAATGCAATTGGAATCAAAATCAAAACAGTAAAAATTTTGAAAATCCTATGGATGGCATCGGGGGAAAGGGGCATGTGATCCTCTTCCCGTGGTCATCCCTTTGGATGTACATTAGGTACCTTCCACCTAGCTTGTACATTAGGTGCACCCCACCTAGTATGCTGTAATGTACATCTGATGCTACCACTTACACAGATGATTTACACTCACTAGCTCCCTTTGTCCTCTTTGATTAATAGTTAATCCTATTAAAATTCTGGGGACCACCACTGGAGTTCCCTTCACTGAATTCTGAAAGCCCTGAGGTTGTTTTGCTGTAAGTTTTTCAAAGTTCAGTTAAAGCCCTGGTGTACATTAGGTGTACTCACCTAGGATACAACAATGTACCTCTGATGTTACCATGTACACCGCTGATTTACAATAGCTTCTTTTGTCCACTTTGATGCATTGCTAATCCTATTAATATTCTGGAGCTTTATGTTCGGTTCAATTCGTTAGTTAGGTTTCAAATGAGGTTCAGTTTTTTTCTACTAAGTGAATGTCCTGAGATTGTACGCTAATATGCTACAACAACGTAATTCTGATACTACTAAGTACATCACTGATGTACACTAGCAGGTCCCTGTCCTTTTTCATGAAAAGTTAATCTATTAAAATTCTGGTGTTTGTTCTGGTTCTCTTTGATGAATAGTTAATCCTGTTAAAATTTTAATAGTTGTTTTGACCTCTTTGCTGAATTGTTAATCAATTAAAGTTCTGGAGCTTTGTATTTGGTTCAATTCGCTAGCCAGGCTTCGTATGAATTACTACACTTAATAGTAAAAGCCTTGAGATTGTACATTAGGTACACTCTACCTAGGGATGCTACAACGTAATTCTGATACTACCTAGTATACCACTGATGTATACCACTACCACTATGAGGCCCTGTCTTCTTTGATGAAAAATTAATCTATTAAAATTCTGATGGTTGTTCTGACCTCTTTGACGAATTGATAACCCTGTTAAAATTCTGGAGGTTTCGGTTCGATTCATTTCGCTAGTCTGGTTTCGAATGAAGTTCACTTAGCAGCGAAATCCCTAAAGTTTTACACATCAAGTAACAGCACCACTTATACTACCAAACACATACCTCAAAGTAAATAAGAATTAATATGCATTTTAAGAAATCATATTAAAAATATATTTCATACATATATTATGCATTAATACATTTGTGCCTTCACATAAAAAGGGAAATATCCCAAAATTGATTCAGAAAAAAAAAAAACTTTTAAATGAAACAGAGTTGAAAATAAAAAATACTAAGAAGTGACACTATACCAATGTTTAAAATTAAAGAATCCCATTTAGTATCCCGGTAGAAAATTGAATGACGAACGTTTTTCTGGATTTTAGTAATAAAGGTTTCGGACGATAATGGGTAGAAGAACAAAAAAACCGAAAGGACGAAATAAAACGTTAGAATTAAACTGCGATTGCAATTTAAATACTTTGAAGTTATCAAGTATAATGGATTGGGGGGCGAGGGCAGGATTGAAGAGGGGCGAAAGTCAATACCTCCCTCCAGAAAGGGAAAAAAGTGGGGAAAAAAGAAGGTCATGTTTTGTTTCATTCCCATTTCTTGAATCTTCTTCTTTCCATCATTCGTTCTTTTTTTCTTCTTTTTAGTTACCTGGAATTTGAAGAGGGTTTGTCAGAAATTGAAGGGGAAATTGTTTTGGGATTTGTCTTTTTCGAAAGCTGTGAGAATTGAAATTTTGGGGTTTGTTTTAAGAGTTTTGGAGTGAGAATTTGTTTTTGAAAATTAGAAAAATTGAATTTGTTTTTTACTCTTTTATAATACTGTTTTCTTTGTTTAATCTTTCGATGTTTCCTTCGTGCTTTTAATCATTTTTTTAATAAAGTTTGAAACTTAATTGAAATTTTCTTAACTTTTCAAAGATAATGCAAGACATATATGTAATGTTTTGGAAAATTTTATTTTAGCTTATTTATCAAAATAAATATTGGTTTTTGATCTATAACTTAATAAAAACCAATTTCAATTTCAATTAGAACAATTTCAATTAATACAGGGTTAGTTTAAACGAAAAACTAGTTTTAAAAATTTATATTTTCAGAACTATTGCACATAACGTAATTAACGGTACGGGAAAATAAAAATAAAAATAAAAAAATCCTTCAGTTTTTATTTTTCAGTTACAAATGTTCTATTCAGAATCAGAATGTGAACCAATCGTTACGCTATAAATATATATAATCCATATTAACAAGGGTTGAGATAATTCTGTTGGTTGATGTAGCAGTTTTTCTCACAGGGAAGAGTTTTAGCATTTCATTCCCAGGAGAGAGAAATGCATATTATTTGACAAGTATATAATAACAACCCATCACTCAAATTTGACAGCAGACATAATATTGTGGGTACTTATGCTACATGCGTTTTTTGCTCTAATAAGAACAACCTGTCATTTAAATCTAATAACAGATATTCGGTGTCATGAATAATGAAATATCTGTGCGACTTTCACAGGTCGAAATAATTACAGATTGAATATGAACTATACCATGTGTTATACCGTCGTGATTGATGATAGTCCATAGGCTGAGAAAATGTCTCTTCCAATGTTAAGTAAGGGAAGTTGACCCCCTCTTGACGGATTTTCTTAAAGGGAGGTTTTTGGAGAAGAAGAGAAATGTTGCTTTTCTCTTTTGCTCTGGAAGTGATTGAATAGGTCAGAGTGTCCACTTGTTTTTCAAAGTAAAACGTCTTGTGGTTTTGTGTGTCGCGCCGTGTGATAATTAAGGTCTGTCGCAGACCTGGTGTTTAGATTCGTCGTAGACTCGAGAACGCTAAAACTCGCCTAACCTGTAGTGAACTGCATCTTGTATATCTAATTTTTATCCTTAATTTACACTTTTTGTAAATAGAAATAGGAATATGTATATATAATAATGATTGTAACTAAAATTAAAAGTGTTCCCATGAAACTGAGAGTGCCCCTCTTCTCGGCCACTCTTGTTTCGTTGTATAGTCCGAGACTTTACAAAGATGAGACGCGGTAAAAGTTTTAACAATCTGTGCAGTCATCTGGTATAATCACTAAGGCTACAATGTTTCGGGTTTGGTTACCTTATATACTATGTTAATACGTGACAGGTATCATTATTGACATTGACAGGTATACCTGACTCGTGGCCTAGTGTTAATATGTGCAGATAGTGCCCCGTATGACACACAAATACAAGACAGTTATACTTAAAAGTCATTGAAAAGATCATATTATCTTTTCAATGACTTTTTAAAATAACTGTCATTGAAAAAGATAAATAAAAAAAAAAGAAACATATAATCTTTTATTTTCCATTGTGACATATATAAGTAGAACACCATGCTTGTTCAATAAAGTCATAAATTAATCAAGTCATCTGTAACAAGAAAACTCTACATTCATTTTCTGCACTTTAAGCTAATTAGACCGGGAGCTACAATTTAACATGGATTCCGAACGACTCACAAACATTCATGTCACCACCAGGATTTAATCCTGAAGCCTGGGATACCAGTGGCAGAGCGCCAGCTAATTGGCCATCATGCTTAGTTTGGTTTGTCGCTCTACGTTCATTTTTTGCACACTTTAGTCTAATTAGACCAGGACCTACAGTTTAACGTGGACTCCGAACCACTCACAAACATCCATGCCAGTATTCGAACTTGAAGCCCGTTGTACCAAAGGCCAGAGCGCTAGACAATCGGCCATCAGACCGCATAAATGACTCAGCATCAGGTCATCCATCTAGTTGCGCCTAACCATCAGGCCCCAACAAGATTGAAGGAGATATTTCACTCACTTGACTTTCAGCAAAAAAAAAAAAAGACGCTATTTTTAACGCAATATTTTTATTCTTGTAATCTTAATCAAGCAAAGGATTTTAAGAGTCTGGTTAAAAATAATGTGCATTTAAAATTCATAAGTACTTGAGTAAAAGAAAAATAATAGAAAGCGAGAGAGAGAGATGTGAAAAATCATAAAAATAACGATCTTGAAGAAAAAAGTTATCTTTTTGTTTAATAATTAATGTTTTTTAGCAAAAAAAAAAAAAGCATTACTTTAGCGTTTAAATCATAACGCAGTCTTTTATAACAAAAAATATTGTAGCCAAATTAACTCTTTAAACTGCTCGTTAAAGCTTCAATGAAATTTCCTGGAAAAACTCTTCCAGAAAAAAAAAAAAAAACGTTGCGTAAAAAATAACTTACGGTTTGTAAATACTGAAAATTTAATGAAGGGATCCCAGGGTAATATGGAACGCAATATTTTCTATTAAAAAAAATCACAATAAATTAATGCTTTCATTACCTATTAGTTTAACTAATATGTTTTGCTTTGCTTAAAACAAAAAAAAAAAAAAAAAAAATATTACTTGGGAAGTTAAAACAATTTTTACTGTTCTCTCAGTTTTAATTAAAAATTCAAATCACGGCGAAGTAACGCATAAGAGTTAATTATAAATTTTTCAAGACAGTAATTATATGAAAAAGCTTCACTGTCTTAAAATAACGTAAATTTTTTTGAATAAATTACCTGTTTAGATTTATGTTTTTCTTTGAAATAGCTGACGACGAAATAAATTGTTTCTTTTTTGGCTTCGCTGCTAAGAATTTTAATAAACTTTTCATAAACAAACTTACCAAAGAAATTTATAAAAAAAAAACTTCACGTTGATTGCTGATATTTTTTATGGCTTCATTTTTAAGTAAACAGTTTTCATTTTTTTCTTGAAAGAACATTATTCACATCTCTATATCAAATGCATTTATAAATTTAGTAGATACTTTGCTCCACACCATAAAATTGATGTATTTTGTCTGAAATGAATTTTTTTGTTGTTGCATATTCATGTAAACTAATGAGCTATTAGTATAAATGAGTTTTGTTATGCTTTTTTAAGCGTAATTTATTTCTGCTTTCAATACGTGTTGCAAAGTATGATGCATTACAGCTCTAATTGAAATGAAAATTTTAAATGAGATAGGATTAAAATTTCCATACGACTAAAAGAAATCATTTTTTAAATTTTACGGGATATTAATTCAGTATATAAAGTGAAGACTTAACTAATAAGTATACTAAGAAAACAAACAGTTGTTTTTTTTTTCGGAATTACAAGAAGGGCATGGTGGAATAATATGTAAATTACTTACAATTGTAGACAAATAATTTTCCACTTTAGCTTTTTACAATCTAGTCAAGTTTTAATATAATTTTTTTTTTTTTTTACTTACAAAGAATTTCTTCTTCATTGGCACAACAGCTCTATAACAAGCCAAGGTCGTTTTTTTACGTTTTCTTTTTACGACGTAGGATTGTCAGCTCTACGCCCAACGATCTACAGTCTTATTAGACCCGGGACCTATGGTTTAAAAGGGGGATTTCGAACCACTACAAGCAGTAATGACACTGTTCGGTCTTCACTAGTATGATGAAGGAAAATGCAATTAAGAACTTTTATATATTAGACTTTAATCCAAAGTAAACTGTAGGTATCTGATTTTTGAACTTTTAAGCAAAAAGTAAAAAGTGTAAGAATAGTTTATCTAAACTTTTTATCATTTCGTCCTTCTTTATATTTTCATCGCACCCTTATATTGATTAAACGCCCCGAAACGCACCTGAGGCTACTATCGAACCCCTTGAACGTTCTATTGCTCCCTAGAAGCAGTTTTGTAGATGTTATCAATATTTTAGTAAATAAGAGGGAGACGAACTCCTAGGTCGCATTTAACTTTTTATATCCATTCCACTTATTATAAATAATAAGCGGAGTGACTTGGTGGATAAGTACGTTGCGTTTCGAAACTGAGAAAACACGGTTATGACAATGGAAATATCCTCCTATCGATGACTTAGGTAAATTTTGATTTGTGGAATTTATCATAACATGACTTCTATAATCAATAGATGAAATTTGGTTTTATTCTTTTGATTGGTTTTAGCTGCCAATGCCTTCATTCAGGGAAAGTTATTCAATGATTTTCTTATAGATAAGGCTAACGTAAGTTTTGAGCGTCACGCGTCGCTTGTTGGTGTTGCGCCAAAACGTACACCAAACCGGTTTATTTTAAGCCCGTCTACATGAGAGACGAGAACTATTGAGTTTTTTGTTAACGTTATAGTTGCACCGGTTTTTCACAACCCTCCCGCATGTGTTATGCGTCTCAATCCCTCTCAGACAAGATATTGTGGCTTGCTTGTTTCTCGCGGTCAGACGGATACCCTCGCAGGGAGATCTCCTCGCCTCCAAATTAGAATGAATCCACCAAAAACCGTTGTGAGAGTAAGCCTACCAGAAAATCATATCTTTCGACGTTGCTTCTGCAAGAATCGTTTTTTACTGCACATCAAAGGATCAACCCCTTTATCCCTCCCATTAACCCATTTATGACCAGTCGTCTGTCACAGCCCGAGATAGCGTGTCTTATTTCCTGCGGTCAGACGGAGATACTCGGAGCGAGATCTCCTCGGGTGACTCGACTCGACTCTTACTCTCGTTTAGACGCCTGTTTAGTTTGGTCAGAAAAGGCAACACATGTGGGAATGTTTCCAGCTTTCGAAGATCGCTCTTCTTAGGATCAGTTTCTGGTCACGCTTCAAAAAATTGACTTTCCCAAAGACGACTGGAGGATCTTTCGGAAGAAGTGAGGAATTTCTTTTTGGAGTACGAATTGCAAAGGCCGGTATAGACAAAATTTCGGACGAATATTTTAATCATAGTCAGCCTACAAGAATCTGCTATCTGTTTAAAAAAATTGTTTTAGGTTTAATTGGCACTTGAAGCTCACGTTCCGTTTAGTAAACAGCATGTCTATGATCCTTGCCAATGATGCCCCGATTGCAACTTTTGCAATCGAACAACCCCAATTGCATTGTATGATTGATATAGACGTAATAAGTACAACGATATCTCCCTTTGACAATATCCTTGATCTCATATTCATTACATTACAAATTATCTTTTAGCAACCAATAATAAACTGCCCAAGGAATGTCTGTATAAAGGAGAAAGATATCAAGAAAACCCTCATAATCGTAATATCCTAAGATTCGTCAAAAGTGACACTCTGGTGGCAAGTCCGACTCAATTTCCATTGTATGATTGATAAAGACGTAATAAGTACTTCGATATCTCCTTTGACGATACCCTTTTTCTCATATTCATTACATTACAAATTAGCTTTTAGCAATCAACAATAAGCTGTCCAAGGAACATATTCTGAATAAAGATATCAAGAAAAACCTCATATTCATAATATCTCAAGATTCGCCAAAAGTGGCACTCCAGTGGAAAGTCCGACTTGTATGATTGATAAAGACGAAATAAGTACTTCGATATCTCCTTTTGACGATATTCTTGATCTCATATTCATTATATTACAAATTATCTTTTAGCCACCAACAACTGTCCAAGGGATGTTTGTATAAAGGAGAATGATATCAAGAAAAACCTCATAATCGTAATATCCCAAAGATTCGCCAAAAGTGGCACTAAAAAGCAAATCTGGCGATCCTTCCCCGGACAATTGTCTCGATGTCATCCATCGCGCATTTTAACCCAAGCTCTTTTCCCATTCCGGCACTAAAATATCCGGCTTATAAATTTCCGTCCCTATCTTTTCGGAATGGACACTTTTACCCGAAGATGCCGGATTCTCTCCCTTTCCTTTTTTTCCCTCCTTATCCGGTCAGCTAGGGAGCCGGACGTTTTTCAGAAACCAATATCAAAGATTTAAGGATGTCGTAAATTCGGCACGCCATAAGTAAAAACAGATAGTTTAGGATGAGGCATTGACTCGCTCTTCTTTTGATGAGGGGAGAGAGAATGGTATACAAAAGCAACCGGACATCGCCAGCCACTGTCATCAGTTGTTTGGTTTATAAGAATTTCAAATCCTGTTGTTTGGAATTTCCTTTCTTCTGAATTTATAGTAATAGTAAATTTTGCACAGTTATTGGCAGACTTCATTCTTATACATATAGAGTACAATATATATCTTTACTAACGTTGTATTAGTTTCACCGCTGGTCTACTCAGAGTAGAATAATGTGAGAACGATAACGTAGTTGATATTCATCCTTATTTTCTTTTATGTGATGCATTATTTTATACATGGTTCTTATACATATAGAGTACATTATATATCTTTACTAATATTTTATTAGTTTCACCACTGGTCTATTCAGAGTAGAATAAGTTGAGAATGATAACGTAGTTGAGGTTCATCCTTATCTTTTTTTATGTGTTGCATTATTTTTATACATGATTTCATTTTAGTTTTACTTTTGCAAAATGCTTTATTTTCATTTATATGTTTTATTTAGTTTTATGCTAAGGCTAGAAACATTTTATGTTCTTAATATAAAAATACTGAAGTTAAATTTAAATTTAATATTAATTTTAAGATGAAAAAAATGCTGGATTTTTAACAGTATGACATCTTTTATTTTTATATCAGACGACGAGACCTAGTCTAATTCTATAATTATGTAATTAAGAATGAATTTTGATGTATACTTTTAATTTATTGTTTGAAAAGAGTTGCCATCTGTTCACTGAAACTCATGTTGTTTGATGATTTACAACGTTAAGAATTAAATATAATAAGAACTATCAATGAAAAAAATGTTAATTTTTTTTTACTGAATGACATATATATTTAGACCGAGACCTGGTCTTTGCATAATGGTTATGTAATTTAGAATCAATTTTGAATGCAAAAATTCTTCAAGTATTCATTAAATTCACATTGTTTGACGATTTGCACAGTTTGTGACTTAGTATCAATGTAATGGTGCAAGAGGACAAAGATTTGATTCCACCGATGGTATTATCATTGCTTTAAAAACAAGTAGGTTTGTTGAAATTTTGACAGGCTTTTTCACATTGACAGCCTGAATACTTGTTGGAATTTCTGGATTTTCACTAATACGACATTTAAATAAAAAGATGTTATCTTGCAGACATTATTACATTTTCTCGAATATTTGTAGTACCACAACTGTAGTTCTTCAAAGATAATATTGGATTACCATCTTGTGTCTATATAATGTCAATATATTTTATATATTCGTGCTTGTCATGTCAATATATTTTTATTAGGGTAAAATTGTTTATAATTATTATATAATTCATGTGTAATGATAGTATATTTTGTGTGTGTCCCGTGGTGAATGTGATAGTCATCCCTTTGAAAATGATCGTATTCGAAATCTGGTAAGGGTTGGACTATCACCTACACTTCAAAAGGGACACACATAAAATATACTATCATTACACATGAATTATATAAACAATTTTACCATTATATTAACGACAAATATAAAATAATTATCCATATTCATATACAACAAATTGATTGCAGTTTTTTGTTTTTGTTAAAATATTTACGTGAAATTAAAGGTAGAAGTTTACTTAACAATAAAGAAAATCAAATTTGATATTTAAGACCCAAGTGCAACATTTTTTATCAACCACAAAAGAAAAAATTACTATTTTCAAGCCTTTGATTTGTGATATTTGTATTGCTGGAATTAGTATCTATCATCTAGGTAATCTATTATCTCCTCTCAGTCAACCTAAATCTTCATCAACAAATAGTTTTGAAATACTGTTATTGTGATATTATTTAATCACATTAAATTTGCTACTTTTGGGAGAAGGGCTTAATTAAATACCCGGTGTCACAGTGGTGCATTAGATTTTAAATTCAAAAACATTAATTTATAGTAAGAAAACCTTTTCTGAGATATTTTTCTATTGATTTTGCCAAAATCCTCTGAAAGTATTTGTTCCATACTAAAATTTCCACTTTAAAAGCAATTCCGTTAAGACATTAAGAAGCATAGGGCATGAGTTAAACCAGAGTTTCCAAAATTTATATAGATCTATAAAGCTTTCTAACCTGATGATCAAAAATAATTTTAAAAATCCCATGTACAAAAATTAATAATTTGTTATTTTAATCAAAGTTCCCTTTTTAACAAAAACATTTTTTTTACAAATTATTATGTATACAATCTTAGATTAATATCACTTTAAAATATCAATTTTTCCTTAAAATTTAGAGCATCACAACCAAATAGTTAGTTAGAAAAATATCAAAAATCTTTACTTTCAAATTGATTTCGTATACGTTTAAAATAAACGTTGAATCAGGATCATTTGCTGTCTAACTACATTAAGTTGTCGAGTAACAAACTGAAAACAATATATCGAGTTGAAGATAAAATTATATTGCTATAAAATGTCCGCTCCATTTACTACAGTTTCAAATAATCTCGACGATTATCGAAACATTTTCGGATTCTTTTTTATTTCTGGCAACATTAAAAGTATCAAGAAAGAGCCATTACTTTTTCAGAGTAATAGCTTGATGTATTGCGCATGCTTGTTTTTTTTAAAAGGGGATCAAATTCTAAGGCTGGATTTTGGATTAGATTGACAGCTTGAAATATAGTAATGGTATTTTTATATTTTTTAATGCAAAAACTATGTATCAAATTTTTTTATCCTCTTGAACAAAATATAATAGTTACAATACATCAAAATATATGATTAAACGTATTAAAGTTTAGAAATTTATCATAATCATAGATTAATTACCTCGGATTGTGTCATTACAGTTTGAATCCTGTTTTGATTATTTAAATGTTTAACAAATATCAATTGCGATTGTTTATATTTGAAAAACAATTTAGAAATTTATTATAATCATAGATTAATTACCACGGATTGTGTCATTACAGTTTGAATTCTGTTTTGATTATTTAAATGTTTAACAGATATCAATTGCGATTGTTTATATTTGACATTTTAAAAACAATTTAGAAATTTATTATAATCATAGATTAATTACCACGGATTGTGTCATTACAGTTTGAATTCTGTTTTGATTATTTAAATGTTTAACAGATATCAATTGCGATTGTTTATATTTGACATTTTAAAAACAATTTAGAAATTTATCATAATCATAGATTAATTACCTCGGATTGTGTCATTACAGTTTGAATTCTGTTTTGATTATTTAAATGTTTAACAGATATCAATTACGATTGTTTATATTTGACATTTTAAAAACAATTTAGAAATTTATTATAATCATAGATTAATTACCACGGATTGTGTCATTACAGTTTGAATTCTGTTTTGATTATTTAAATGTTTAACAGATATCAATTGCGATTGTTTATATTTGACATTTTAAAAACAATTTAGAAATTTATTATAATCATAGATTAATTACCACGGATTGTGTCATTACAGTTTGAATTCTGTTTTGATTATTTAAATGTTTAACAGTTATCAATTGCGATTGTTTATATTTGACATTTTAAAACAATTTAAAAAATTTATTATAATCATAATTAATTACCACGGATTGTGTCATTACAGTTTGAATTCTGTTTTGATTATTTAAATGTTTAATAGATATCAATTGCGATTGTTTATATTTGACATTTTAAGAACAATTTAGAAATGTATTATAATCATAGATTAATTACACGGATTGTGTCATTACAGTTTGAATCCTGTTTTGATTATTTAAATGTTTAACAGATATCAATTGCGATTGTTTATATTTGACATTTTAAAAACAATTTAGAAATTTTTGTAACTTATTCATAAATAAGTTAGATCAGTTAAAAGCAACTGTTTATCTCTTCTCAACTTTCTCAAGTTTCAAGTTTATTTGTCACGTTTGACTTATTTTCAAATTATTGTGCTAAAGATTAAAAATATTGTATAATTGTTTGTGTAGGCTTGTATAATTCTAATTGACTTTATTCAAATATTAAAATAATTTATGAAACTATTAAAAAGTAATTAACTGAATAAAAAAAAAATTAAAATTAGTTACTCTTTGACCTAAATTCTCGTCGAAAATTGAAGTTAAACTGTTTTTGTTTTAAAAATGCATTTATTTTTTAACTGTATTAAAATTAATTTTGTATTTCAAATTTAAATTGGTTTCTTAATATTTTTAATTATTAAGAATAAATTGATTATATAAGATATATTGGTTATATAAGAATAATATTGGTTTCTTAATATTTTAATTATTTCATTAAATATTTATATTTTGCATGAAGGAACAACTCAATACTCTGCCAAAATACACTAGTTTCCAAAAATATGGGGAAAATCAGAAAAATTGTGATTGTAAGTTACAAAATTATTAGATTTTCGTAAAAATTAAAAAAATATATGTAAAATGAAATTTTGCATCAGGGTATGAATCACTTGACGTTTAACATCATTAGACACTTGCTAGAAAATAAGCTTCAAAGGAGTCTACAACAGAAAAATGTGTAGAGAAATTGTAGCATAGAAATTAATGGTCGACAATAGTTGCCTGAAGAATACTTAGGATGACGAGCCATTGACGAAAAGAAGTGGAACCGAATCAATATGTAATAAGATGGTAGAATGTGAGTCTTTTTGTAATTCATAGGCTGTAGAATGCATTTTTAAGAAAATAATTGGCTTCTAAAAAGGAAATATAATCGAGGAAGACCTAGAGCTAGTGCAACTCTTACAGCTAATTGCAAGAAGGCATGTTCTCTATTTGCAGCTAAATGCAATAAGGCACATGATGGCTCTATAACAACATATCTCATATATTATCTTGCAACAGCATTGGAATACAGATCATTCTGGGCAGAAAGTCTTTCGAAACATGATTGTATGCAAGGCGCCTAGCTTTGCATATGTTACTATCATCACGCCACCAAAATGAAAGGATTTGTTGGGTATGCATACATATCAATTGGAGCGAAAATCAGAGAAGTTCTAAACTAATTATTGCTTTGTTAGCAAAATGGCTCAAGAAGATAATTCTTCGGAATAGGAAGGGAGGGGGTTCTAAAGTATGTTTGGGTGGTTCTAAAGTATGTTGAGGGGCATATATCTCTTAGTAAGACTATATTAGTTTACATATCTCCCGAGAGTTACGCTAACTGCTGAATTATATAGAGACTATCTCAAACATTTTTCTAATATTTGGAAATCAGTGGGTAGTAGTAGTGATTAGTACTTGGCAATTGGTGTCGCAGATTTCGGGTTTGAATCCTGGTGGGGCCATGGATGTCTGTAGTGCTTCGGGATCCATTTTAAACCGTCGGTCCCGGTCTAATATGACTGTTGGAAGTAGGGCTAACAGCTCTACCTCGCAGAAAGAAAGCTTCTCATGTTTCGTAATCTGCCAGTAGGCTTAGTCCATCATGGGGCTTTTGGACTATTGAAGAAGAAGTGGATTTGTGTAAACAAATTTTTTATTTAAATAAAAAATAATAAGGTTTTTGCAGTTTTGTTTCATATAATGCAGTTTTTGCCGTTCAAAATTTGAATTTTTATGTTCTTTAAATAATATTCAGTTTCGTTGCTGCAGCTTATATACACTTTGGATCTTAAGCAATTTATTCTTTTTTTTATCTGTTTTGAGAGATATGATTATTTATTGTACCTTCCAGTTCTTGTATTGCGAATGTTACGATGGCTTTGTTACAAAATTTGCATGTAGCCTAACACTGTAGTAGCTTTTACCTTGCAAAAATTGTGTTTCCAACTCATTCCTTGCTTGTTCTTCTTCAATTTTGTTTTGTTATATACAATGTATGTGTTAATAAAAGTATTAGACCTAATATGAATTATTTGGATAATTGCTTTCATCAAAAGAATAAATTTAATTGTAATTAAAAATGATTATAAACATTATTTTATTTCTTCTTTAAAAGGCTTCATTTCAAGTTTGATGCAAATTGGCTAAGAACTATAGTCATGGATCTCAAGAAAATGTCTTAACTGAGCATGCGCAGTATTGCAGTCTTTACTTCTTCTTTACATCAACCCAAAACTAGCATCCAACTTTGTTGGCGACATTTTCCCCGATGCATCACATTTTTTCCCTAAATCCCTGCAGAGAACGGTATAGCTCCAAATCTATCGAATGTGCTCACAGGAGCGATGGTCATGTTTGTGTATATCGTATTTTTCCCGAGTCGGACAGTAGCAATAAATTCTCTGATTCCAAGACAAAAGTCCGGCCGTGTAATATTTGATCGGGGACAAATAAAATAGCCTTGGCGGTATGTATTCCTTTTATTCGCTCCTCGCGATATCGCTGGCAATATCTCTTCACTGGAGGATATGTCTGTGCCGTATTGTACGTATGGTAGATATTCACATGCAGTGAAAGGATGTAACCTGCGATATTAAATAAACCCATTATTAAAGAGTGGTATATCGCGATGTATTAATTAATAAGAGAAATATTTTTATTATATTTGTAATAAAATAATGTACATGAAAACTTTGTTTCCATATATGTCTGAATTATCAAATTTGAACATGCATGCGTTACATTGAAATGTGTATCAGTTAAGCAATATAATTAAAATATATCACATCAAACTAAATTTTTCATGAAGGATTCACTTATTTTGATCAGCATTTACCATGCCCGACTCGTGGCTTAGTGGTAATGTGCGCCGTTAGTGAGCATTAGGACGGAAGTTCAATCTGCTGGCGGCATTGTTGTAGAGACACTGTAGAAGACACTATTTCAAAAACGAGGAAACTGATGGCATTTGTGATGTTCAGCACCTTGCTTCGAACTACTACTTCATCCATGGCACCGCCGGTACTCGCACCCGAAACCTGTGCCACCGAGAGCCAGAGCGCTAGTCACTCGGCCATCAGGTCCTTACTACTACTACACCACACCATATCGCTGTGCCTGGAGCTGAGTTACCCCTATACAGCTTAGAAATGATATGTGTGAGAAGTCTGATTGGGCTCTGTGACGCACTACAATCATAGGAGACCAGGGACCTACTGCTTAAAGTGGTTACCGAAACACTAGAAACATCCACGGAACCGCCGGGACTCGAACCCGAAACCTGTGGCACCGAACGCCAGAGCGCAAGAAATTCTGCCATCCAGGCCTCTCGCTGGTCGGACGAACTGGTGGGATTTTTCCGGGTTTTCTCCTTTTCCGGTAGTTCCTCCTCCCTAAAAGTCCTCCTTCTTCAGTGACACAGAGGCAAGTCGGACTTCTACCTACAGAGGCTTCATCACAACAGAAGCTATCCCCTTTCCCTCTATCCACGAGTTGACTACTCTCATGGCATGTCCGCCCCGCATTGCAGGACACTGAGAATTAGCAAACAGAACATCAGCCTTTACCATCGATCTATTAATAACTTTAGTGCTTTAAAACGCTCCCCTTATAACTATAACTTTATTAATTTAGTTATAGTTATAAGGTGAGCGTTTTAAGGAAGGACTTTCGAAAATAATATCTGTGAATTTTTATTTTGTACTTGAATAATATCCACAAAACTCTCATAAAAACCCCGATGCAAGATACTTTGTCACACTCTCCATCAGATCTACTCGTTTTCCGTTGATTGCCATGTTTCATAGTAAATTCAACTCAGGATATCAGCAGTATCCGACTTTGATAGATTCGTATGCGCCACTACTTAATTACTAATCATTACAGGTTTTGATGTAACAAAATTTGTGACACATAGTATTTTAGTTTTTAAGTTACATACAGTATTAAATTTTATAAAACTGATAAAAGTTTTTTATCATAGTTTAGTATTTATAAATAAAAGAAATTTAAGCTAAAAAAATAATAATAATCTTTCATTATTCAACTAATTCGTTACATTTTTTTTAAATTATATTTTTTGTGATGATTTCCTTTTAAAAGGATTTTTTTTTATTTTACAGATAAATCGTTTGATTGAATCAATGATGTAAAAACAGTACTGCTAATTACAACTTTTCATATAAAGGTAAGAATTTTTGATGTTGCATTAAAAAATAAAATTCTGTACTCATTATTTATTTATAACATTGATAGTTTTAAATTGTTTCCTTTGAATAAATAAACAGAAAATAAAAATCTTTAATAGAAAAATGTTAAATACATATAACAAAATAAATTTAAAAAAACAAAGTTATGTCAAAATCCTCTTCTATCGTTGTACATGAACTGAAAAAGATAATGAAACTTAAATAAAAATATTTTTAATATTATTAGGATACAAATTTTCTAAAATTTGTATTCAAACAAACTAATGGCATTTTTGCCAAAAATTGCTATTTATTGCTATTAAAAAGAATTTGCTATTTTAGTATTCTAATTCTGTCCACTAAACAATTGACTTCCAACTATGACAGCCTGTCGACCATGGGAATTAAAAATATACCACATATAAATATGAACGAGGTTGCCATATTCTTTTGAAATCCTTATAAACATCGTACCAAATTTGCCATTATCGCCGATTTGGCGAAATAGGTGTCCTATAATAGAATTTAACCGTATTTATTTTATAATTTATAGTTTATTAAATTCCTTCTATTAGCTCACACTCTCCCTATATATATCTTGTTCAAATTTTCAATCGTTCATAAAAAAAATACATTTTATTCATCCACTCAAGTTCAAATAAATTAATTAATAAACAGTTAATAATCTCTTTTTCTCATAACTGAGTATTAATTAATTAATGAGTATTAATTAATTAATGATTATTAATTATTTTATTCATTCAATTATTAATTATTTTTATTCACATAATTATTAATTATTATTATTTTATTATCACATATTTTTATTATTCATTTAATATATATTATTCAATTTTTAAAATAATATAACTACAAATTGAAATAATATAAAAATCGTCTGATTTTAATTTATTCATTTAATTATTATTTATTTTTATCTTAGTATCAAATATTTTTATTATTTATTTAATATATATTGTTCAATTTTAAAAATAATGTAATTACAAATTGGCAATAATATAAAAAATCGTCTGATTTTAATTTAGCTTATTTTTCTGGATATTATTATTCTTAATTTTTACGTTTGGAATTTGAAACGATCGTATTTGAGTATTCTTGTTAATGTATTCTATATTTTTTTAATTTTAAATGACCAAAAAGGTTGTGATTAAATTTGAAATATAGCCTAATATATTTGCTTTTATTATTTTTATCGTATGTATTGCTTTTTTATATTTGCTTTTTTTTATTTTCGTTTTTATTATTTTTCTGTAATTCGAGATTGCTGTTCTTTTTTTTTTTTCTATTAGCTCACTCTCTCCCTATATATATATCTTGTTCAAATTTTCAATCGTTCATAAAATACTTCTTATTCATCCACTCAAGTTCAAATACATTTTTTTTACTTGTAGTGGATGACACTATGTTAATGCAGTTTTTGAAATATTAATTCAGTAATTAAATTTAATTAATTAATTTTAGTTTTTTTTTTTAGATTTAAGTTGCATATATCTATCAAAAAGATGGCGCCAGATAAACTTTAAAAAATGAATGAAAATTATTTATAAAGGACTTTCTGCAATATAGTGGAAAAAAGAAGGAATTGACTTTAAAAAATTTGTTTTTATATTACTTGTTTTTAGTTGAAGATGTTGTGTTATTATCTTTCTTAATTTATCATTATTTTTGAAAATGTTTAATATTTACTCATTTTTATTATCTATGAGTATGATGTTATTCTAATTTAAATGGCGTGTTTTTTTAAATAGATTAATTATTATTATTATCTATTATTATGAAATTATTATTTAAAATAAATTTAATCTCGTCACATAAGACTCTTGACTCACCACTAGAAACTTTCACTTCAAAAACTTTTATTTAAAATAAATTCTCATTTGCCTTGGGATTTTAACTATGTGCAATAACAATTTACATATTGTTAATAAGTGTTGTTCAGACTAACTACTTACTAATTTCAAGTCTCGTGCTCTGTATTTATTTTTAAATTATTCATGACTATCAAGTGCAGAGAATTTGCGATTCTGCAATTAAATTGTTTCATAATATAATGCTCATGATCTAAATATTATTATAACACTAATATCTTTTGACGTTAATTATATCTGAACTTAAAGTTAAACTAAAACATAAACTATTGACTTGTTACTTGATATGTTTATGAAATATTTTCCTCTTTGTAATTTCCTTTATAGGCAGAAGATTTGATATACCTCAAAAAATATAATTAATTATTTTCTCCAAAAATAAACAAAATGGCTTAAAATGAAATAGAATAGATTGCACTAAATTGGTAGCTATAAAGTTGCTACATAGCTTTTGGTAGATACATTAGTAGCTGCACATTTTTGTATTAAATGACTGAAATTTAAATTAAAATTTGAGAAAATAATATTGCTATTTAAACAGCAAAAGCACTTATTGTTACAATTTTTTAAAAATATTTCAAAGATTAAGAAAGTTAATTTACCCATAATAGCAATATATACAATTTGATGTAAAAATATGATACGATAAGTATAGAAATGATAAATCGAAATTGAAATATTGTCATTTAAATGGCAAATTTGTTGCAATTACCCAAAAAAAGTTGCAAAAAAAATTGTAACAATTGTAAAAAAAAGTGCTTCCGCTGTTTAAAAAAGCACTTATTGTTACAATTTTTAAAAATATTCCAGGGATTAATTATTTTCATGAAAGTTAATTTAACCATAATTATAACAATATGTATTCAATTTGATGTCAAAAAGTTACAATATGTATACAAATGATAAATTAAATTGAAATATTGCCATTTAAACAACGGAAGCACTTATTGTTACAATTTTTAAAAATATTCCAGGGATTAATTATTTTCATTAAAAAATTAACCATAATTAAAACAATATACATTCAAGTTGAAAAAAATGATAAATTCAAATACATAAAATGATAAATTCAAATACATACAAATGATAAATTCAAATACATACAAATGATAAATTCAAATACATACAAATGTAAATTCAAATACATACAAATGATAAATTCAAATTCGTAAATGATTTCAGAATTATTTTTTCACTTATGTCCAACTCAAATTTTACCATTTTTCTTTTCAGAAACTCTCATAGAGCTGACAATTTCCAGAAAAAAAGTCATTAGGACAACTCACAGACTGGGCACTTTCTTTCTCTCTTCTCACTAGAAACAAAAGCAAAAAGTTTTTCCTGCACAATTTTTTCACCCAACTCTCACCTTAAACTTTCGCATTTAATCTTGGAAAATTTGGAGGCACCTCTGAGGCAGCGCAGGGCGGTGATTAAATATTCTTTTTCTTTCGACCTCTCTCACCTCTTTAACATCATTAAGGTTCAATTAAGAAGCTCCCTTCGCGCGCATGCATTCCTATATTAGCCTCTTTTTGTGGACCATTTATAGTGCTTCTTAATGCGCTCCTACCCCTTTTATCTGGCCATTCATCATTACATAATTAATCGACATGCAACAACGATGGGATTGAACTCTTCACAACATTGCCCAAAATACGATGCTTTGGGCCCATCATTATTATAATTCATTTTTATCATTTTTCCCATGAAGAATTTTTTTGAAATTCAGAACAAGATGTTTTGGGCTTATCTGGGATAGGGGAACTGTTCTTTATGGTGAATTAGTTTAATTAATTTATTGATATATGCATTAGACTTGGAAAATTAACTGAGAGAGAAAGTATTATCACTCCAGTGGATTATCCATAAGTTCAGTATGGATAATCCATCCATAATGGACTAATAATAATAAAAAGTCCATAATAATAATGACTAATAATAATAATATAAGTCCATAATCCATCCATATAATTAGGGATAATACTTCCATAAGTATATAGAAATATTATCCATAATTGTATATGGCAGTATTATACATAGCAATTGTATATGTAATTATTATTCATATATAGAAGTGTTATCAATAAGTATATGGAAGTATTATCCATAATTGTATGTATATGGAAGTATTATACATAATTATATATATATATGGAAATATTATCCATAATTATATATTTCCTTATGTTTCCAAAAAGATGCAAATCTAATTAGCTTAAAACATACAAAGTTGCTACATACCTTTAGGTAGAAGCATTAGTAGCTGCAAGTTTTCATAAAATAAATGACTGAAATTTAAATTAGAAGCTTGTTTGAATATTTATAGTGCTTCTTAATGTGCTCATACCCTTTTATCTGGCCATTCATCATTACATAATTAATCGACATGCAAACAACGATGGGACGAACTCTTCACAACATTGCTCAAAATACGATTTTGGGGGCCCATCATTATTATAATTCATTTTTATCATTCTTCCCATCAAGAATTTTCTTGAAATTCAGAACAAGATGTTTTTGGGTTTATGGGATAGCAAAAATGAGGGGGGCGGGATTGCTCTTTATGGTGAATTAGTTTAATTAATTAATTGATATATGCATTAGGAAGCTGGTATGACCTTTAGAAAATTAACTGAGAGAAAAAAACATAAGTATATGGAAGTATTATCCATTAGTATATGAAAGTATCTTCATAAGTATATGGAAATATCCATCCAAGTATTATCTATACGTATACGGAAGTATTATCCATGATATGGAAGTATATTATCCATAAGAAACCATACTATGATTCAAAACCATGCTATCAGAAGAGATTCCAAATTATTTTTAATATATTATTTAATATATTATAAAAATATTATTTATATATTAAAATCCTAAATATAGAAAAAAGTATACCTTAGATATGCATACAGCGTAATATCTGGCTTGGTTTGTTATTCAATTCATAAAGGGCTAATTAGTTGAAAGGCTAATCTTTAACGTACATACAAAAAGCTGCAACAAAGCCTTAGGGTAGAATGATTGATAGCTACAAATTTTCATAAAATAAATTACTGAAATTTAAATTAAAAACTTGTATAACTTCTTAAAAATGGAAGTATTACCCTGTAATTGCATATTTGAATTGGACACTTCCCAAAGCATAAACAGCTAAAGAGATTCACAAACCTAAATTTAAAAAAAAAACATATTCTTGATATCTACAGCTTCATATCTCATGCTTCATGGTTCAATCTGCAGTTAATTAGTTGAGCATAATCATTGAGTACATATTATAGAATTGCTAATGCTATATTATCTGCAAATTCAAATGTAATTTCATTTTACAGATTAGCAAAACAAGTTCTACTCCATGCCCCAGTCTTAACAATGTACTTTTAGATAAATAGCTTATTACTTACGAGAAGGGAAACTACTAATATTTTACTTTTAACTAACTCTTTCCGGTCCGTTTCTCATGATTTCGCTTTTTAGTCATCTTTTGTGAACTATTTACAGTGTGTTTCCTTCGCACCTTTTATGTGGACATTCATCAGTACCACTAATTTCTCTCTCATCATTATTTAGTTACCAATATTGTTCGATAGCCTCGACACACAAATATAAACTCAAATAATCTTCGACACAGAAGACACGAAGAAAAATGAAACGGACCTGTATTAAATTAATTTCCTTATTTAGTAGCCACCAAGCTCCGAAGACACGCCACACCGCAACCTTCTCGTTGCTTACACTTACGGAACTCTTACGGCGTACTACTAAAGTGCTCGAAGATGTAACGCCACATCACCTTTTTGGTCGTAGTTGCCCAACTCCGAGCTTGAAGCTTATGC